>JAODAL010007020.1:0-128742 GCA_025379985.1 Phyllomedusa bahiana
ATTTTTTCGCTGCGGGGCGGGCGCAGGAGCCGCACTTGGGGGAGCAACATGTCAGTAGCTGCCCAGGGCTGGGCCCCCTTTTAAAAAAGGGCCGGGGGGAGTGTTTCTCTTTTTTACGCCCCCCCCCCCCCCCCCACCTCCCCACCCTCCCCCCCCCCCCCTATCTCCACTCTTTCTCCCCCTCTACACCCACACACATTCTCACTCCCCTCCCGCACTCTACATTCAAATTCTCACCCTCCCCTACTCAAAGTTCTCCTCCCCATCACCACGCTACACACTCACATTCTCACCCCCTTCTCCCTCACTATATACCCATACACACTTGCATGCTCAGCCCCCCTCTCCCAACCCCCGGAGGAAATGTACTTACCAGTCCTGCTGTAAAGCCGGTAGCCTGGATACTGACAGTGCTGTGCTGAGGAGAGGGGCGGAGCTTCATAACTCTGCCCTTACCTCCCATCAGTGCACTGGGGCCCATTGATCTGATAGCATCCTATATAGGATGCTATCAGCACAACGCTCGCCACAGCGGTAGCAGTGCCCTGATGTCACTTCTAGTTCAGAGAACCTCTGACAGCCGGAGCAGGTGTTGGGTCCATTGGGTTACCACGAGAGATGACACAAACCATACCAGGGAAAGGAGTCAAAGGAGCCCCACGATATTCACCAGAGCCTGCCGCAACGCTGTAAGGAACTGCCAGGTCACTGCCCCTGACGTGACTGCTCACGGTGACAGCCAAAGTGCCAAATGAAATACACAGGGAGCAGGCAAAGAGTTCAGGAAAAGCAGCAGGTAGAGATTAGTCAGAAGTGGCTCGGACTGGCCCATGGGAGGAAAGGAAAAGCCTCCGGTGGGCTCCTGAGCATGGTAGACCTGTTTAACTCCATATACTTCTTAAACTTCAGAAGAGGCAAACAAGCATAGAAAGAGAGGCAAAAAGCAAAAGGCAGAGTATAGAAGGCATGTACAGTCATTTACAGTAGCTGTTGGGTGGGCCCCTAAAATAAACTCCACCGTTGGGCCCAGGGCCGTCTTAACAGCATCATGGGCCCCTGGGCAGAGCTGTTCACTGGGCCCCCCAACCAACATTTATCAATATTATCTAAGGGTATGTTCACACAGTGTAATTGCGGGGTGCATTTCGGGATTTGCACTTTAATACAGCCGAAATGTGTGCCACAATTACGGTAAAAGCTGATTGGCTGCTATGAGTTCTGATGGTTTTCTATTGGCAAAAAAAAACAGACTATTAGACAGTTTTGATGAATGAACTCATTATGCTTAACCCCTAAAATCAATGAAGCAGCTTTATGAGGACCTGTATTATGCGGGAGAACTTGTATTTTTGTGGGAGTAGTTTGGTTTAATGTTAACTACCGCAAAAATTTTTTTAAAAAAAAAAATTTCAGCATAAACAGAAAAAGTGTTTTTCTGCATTTGTTTTTTTCAAAATAATTTTTTACACCATTCACATTTTACACCAAATAACCTGCTAGATTAATTCTAAAAGGTTATTACGGTCGTGTAGATACCGAATATTTGTACTTTTTTATGTAATGTATGCACAACTATATTTTTAACTTTTTTTTTCTACACTTTATGTTTTTTTCCTTTAATCTCATTAAGGGATAATTATCAAAGCCTCTGATCCTCGCCATTTAACCCTTTTATTGCTGAGGTTCATGGCTGCACCATAATCAGAGGGAATTTCCAGGCCCCATTGGGTCACCGGGACTTCCAGTGCCCAATAGAGCCTGAAGTATATCTATACAGTAAGCCCTGGGGACCTAGAGTAGCCCTGGGCTGTCTGTATACTAAGCCTACTGTCAGGGAACACTGTGTGTTACTCCAACAATAGACTATGTCCTACTACACATAGGGCGACATATATGAACGGGCTTTTCGCCCGTTTTCTGGCATATATTTTCGGCCCGAATCCGCTGTCGGACGCAGGGATGCAGTGTTAGGCGCAGCGTTCGCCACTTTCAGCTGCGCTCCGCATGAAGTGGCGGGCAATGGGCGCGGTGTAGACGTTCCGGGGCGGGACGCGGCACGCTCGAAAACCCCGAGGCATGTACGATGGCGGCTCGCCAAAGCGCAGCGCAATGCAGCGTTCGGCAGCTCCGACAGGCAGACCTAGTTTATTTTGGTCTAAATGCTCCGGCGGCGGCGAAGTGAAGCAAGATCGGAACATGCGAGGAAGCATACAGGAGATCGCGACAGAAATCTCAGCGCTCCGCTCCGTGCAGCAGGAGTATGAATCCGAAAAAAATCGCCTTTATAAAGGCGAAAACATTCTCAGAAAAGAGCTCAACCTCAAAAATAAAAAATTATTTAAAAAAATCACTTTCAAAAATCTAGATCAGCGAAATCTCAAGAATTCGGATATTGGAAATTGCCGGGAAATACAGTAATTCAAATTCTGAAAGCTATTCTCATTGGTCGGCAGAAGCCAGCCAATCAGAATAGGAGTGACAGTGAACCATTATAATCTATGGAGAACGATTGACCAATCAGAATCAATGGCGGGACAGTTCAAAATACAGTAAAAATGCAGAAAAGAGCTGATTGGTTGAGCTAGCGGGGGCTTGGCTATCTCGCAAAACAGAATAGGAGCGACAGGGACCCAATAAAACCTATGGAGAATTTTGAACCAATCAAAATCCAAGGCGGGACAGTTCAAAATACAGTAAAAATGCAGAAAAGAGCTGATTGGTTGAGCTAGCGGTGGCTTGCCTATCCCAGCCAATCAGAGCGCGAGCTACTTCTCCCATTGAAGTCTATGGAGAGATGGGCGAAATGCAATCTCGGCGCTCAGCGGCGTGCGGCATGGAGTATGAATAAAAAAAACATTTTTATTAAGTGTAAAATATTATCAGATAAAGAGCAGAACCCTTCCTTAAAAATAAAGCACTTAAATCCCTAACAACGCGTTTGTCGCCGAGACCGGCGCTACATAGGGAATTGCAATAGAGAGAATTGCCGGGAAATACAGTAATTTAAATTGTTTAAGCGCTTCTCATTGGTCGGCAGAAGCCAGCCAATCAGAATAGGAGCGACAAAGACCCATTATATCCTATGGAGTAGTTTTGACCATTCTGAATAGGAGCGACTGTGTCCCATTATAAGCTATGGAGAAATATTGACCAATCATATTCAAAGGCGGGACAGTTCAAAATACAGTAAAAAGGCAGAAACGAGCTGATTGGTTGAAGCGGCGAGGGCTCGTCCAGCTTAGCCAATCAGAGCGCAAGCTACTTTCTCATAGAGGTCTATGGGAAAAGAAATTCCGAGCGAGCTCTGTTGATTGGCTAAGTTAAAAGAGGCGCGGTTATTTGGACCAATGGGAGAGCGAGCGACGCTCCTATGGGTTTTCTAATGCAATCTGAAATAAAACTGTACATGGCCAAAATCAAATTATAAGACTACAGAAGTTGTCCCGATGTGTATATAAAATGAATAATAATATGGGGGTAATGAAAAAAAAATATTAATTCAATAAAATCAGGTTTATTTCTTTATTTTCGTTATCCAAGGATCAATAGTATGGGGGCAACGAAAATAAAGAAATAACCAGGATTTTATTGATGTAATTTTCAGTGCGCCCATCTCTCCATGGACTACAATGGGAGAAGTAGCTCGCGCTCTGATTGGCTTGGATAGGCAAGCCACCGCTAGCTCAACCAATCAGCTCTTTTCTGCATTTTTACTGTATTTTGAACTGTCCCGCCTTTGATTTTGATTGGTCAAAACTTCTCCGTAGGATATAATGGGTCTTTGTCACTCCTATTCTGATTGGTTAATACTCCTTCATAGGTTAGAATGGGCCACGGTCGCTCCTATTCTGATTGGTCAATAGTTCTCCATAGGTTTTAATGGGACACAGTCGCTCCTATTCTGATTGGCTGGTTTATGGCGACCAATGAGAAGAGCTTAAACAATTTGAATTACTGTATTTCCCGGCAATTCTCTATAACCCAATTCCTGATGTAGCGCCGGTCTCGGCGACAAACGCGTTGTTCGGGATTTTATTAATGTATGTTTATAGAATGTTTCAGCTCTTTTTCAGAGGATATTTTACAACTAATAAAAATGATTTTTTTATTCATACTCCATGCTGCACGGCGCTGAGAGCCGAGATTGCATGGCGCCGATCTCTCCATAGACTACAATGGGAGAAGTAGCTCGTGCTCTGATTGGCTGGGATAGCCAAGCCCCCGCTAGCTCACCAATCAACTCTATTCTGCATTTTTACTGTATTTTGAACTGTCCTGCCTTTGAATTTGATTGGTCAATAGTTCTCCATAGGTTTTAATGGGTCTCTGTTGCTCCTATTCTGATTGGCCGAGCTAGCCAAGCCCCCGCTAGCTCAGCCAATCAGCTCTTTTCTGCATTTTTTACTGTATTTTGAACTGTCCCGCCTTTGATTCTGATTGGTCAATAGTTCTCCATATGTTTTAATGGTTCACTGTCGCTCCTATTCTGATTGGCCGGTTTATGCCGACCAATGAGAATAGCTTTCTGATTTTGAATTACTGTATTTTCCGGCAATTTCCAATATCCTAATTCTTGAATTAGGATATTGGAAAGTGATTTTGTTTTATGTATTTTTTATTTTTGAGGATTGAGCTCTTTTTCTGAGAATGTTGAACGCCTTTATAAAGGTGATTTTTTATTCATACTCCGCACCGACATGTGGAATGATTTCTCGCTGTTTTCCAGCCTGGCTCGCATCGGAACAGATTTTCGGCGCAGTCCCGCACAGCGCCCAGTTCCCCGCACTGTGCCCCACACACTGGCGAGGCGCAGGGAACTTTTCCTCGCATGTATGAGCGCACCTCCTCGGACGGCGAATCATAGGCGCAGCGCCGCACTGCGCCTCAGTCCCGCACTGCGCCCCACACACTGGCGAGGCGCGGCAGACTTTTGCCCGCATGTATGAGTGCGCTACCTCCGGCGGCGAATCATAGGCGCAGCGCCGCACTGCGCCTCAGTCCCACACTGCGCCTCAAACACTGGCGAGGCGCGGCGGACTTTACATGGAATGTATGAGCGCGCCCCGGCCCCGACATAAATCAGGTTTCGCCGGAAAACCGGCGGAAAGGTGAGCCCCGACGTGGCGAGATTCATACATGTCGCCCATAGTGTAATCTATTAGTATACAGGTGTATACAGGAGTGTAATGTATTAGCATGCAGGAGTATACAGGAGTGTAATGTATTCGCATACAAGAGTATACAGGACTGTAATGGATTTTCATTCAGGAGTATACAGGACTGTAATTTATTAGCATATAGGAGTGTAATGTATTCGCATACAAGAGTATACAGGAGTGTAATGTATTTGCATACAGGAGTATACAGGAGTGTAATGTATTTGCATATAGGGGTGTGCCAAACCATTATGAAGTGTAAAAAAAAAGAAGAAAGAAGTGTAATCTACTTATCCTATACTGGGAATAAAAAAAAACCTACAAAGCAAAAAGTGTAGAAAAAAAATAAAAATGAATATTTTATTAAAAAATATTGTGCATATATTACACAAAAAACAACCAAACACATATAAGGTATCCACAAAACTGTAATAACCCTATAGAATTAATCTAACAGGTATTTATTATGAAATGTGAATGCTGTAAAGAAATAATGTAAAAGAATGTAAAAAGTTTTATGTTTGTGCTTCAAAAATTTATTTTTAAAATTCTGTAGTAATTTAAAATGTAAACGAAAAATACCATCCAAAAATACAATTCCTCACATAACTGCATCAAAGAAAAAAATAAATGTTATGACTGCTGAAAAACAGGGAGGCAAAAATACAAAATTTTGTTGTGTCATTAAGGCCTTTTCAGGCCCGGGGGCTTAAAGGGTTAACTTCATTTTTCTTTACTAAATAGAGTGTTTTTTATTGGGGAAATAGAGGTTTTATGCAATTTTTTTTTGTTATTTATTTATTTTTAATTTTTTTTAAATTCCCAATCTATGATTAGGTTTGTGTAATAGAGGATATGATATGCCATTGGGCTGACCGCATGCTGTTTTCATTAACAACTTTATGTGGTCAGCCATCCTTCTGTGCCCCCAGGCCTTGCAGCACTACTCATAAGTTCTATAGCTGGTTCATGGCGCTGGGGGCACAGGATGGCTGACCACACAATGTTGTTATATGATATAGCTGTGGTCAGCCATCCTGACCCTGCCACTGCCCCATAGAGTCCCTGTACCTTCTTCACATGTGAGGCAGGACCCAGACGAACACAGCAGCTTCATAGACCTCGCTGACTGGTGGAAACAGCGAGGTGATGGGGATGGAGGACAGCCAGGAGGAAAGGGGGCCCGGAGACGTGATGAGGGAGGAGGGAGGGAGTTAAGAGGACTGAGTTCTTGCATTCCCGGCGGGGGAGGAGACGGACGGGAGGGGATGCTGCGGCTCAGCTCTCACTGCCAGCTCCAGGGCCGCCATACAGGGGGTACAGGGGGTACTCCCGTATGGGGCCCGGAGAGATAAGGGGGCCCGCTTCAAGCAGGCTCACTTATCTCACACAGAACAGTAGAGCACGGCCCTCTATACAGGGCCCGTTGGTGGCTGGTGAGCGTCGGCGCTGGGACAACGGTGCCGGGAGGGGCCCTTTCTCCGCCTCCGGGGCCCGCCCCCGCCCCGTACGGGCCCCTTCTTTAAATATGCATGTAAGGGGCCAGGAGGGGCGGGGCGGTGCTGGGGGGGCCCGCGCCCCCGGCACAGCTGCGCTCCAGGGTTTTTGATTATATTACTCCTGGGGCGCTGAGGGGACCCGGAGCGGGCCCTCCCCCCTTGTGGGCGGTGCGGAATTTTTGAATCCGTGGGCCCCCCCCCTAGGGGGCGGAGCCCCATGGATTCAAATTTTCCCATCCCCCCGCGGGGCACATAGCGACGGAGAAGGAAAAGAGGAGGGGGCCCCTTCCGGCTACAGGGCGGGATATGTAAGAGAGATTTTTTTTGCCTGCACCCAGCTGTGTCGGAGCCGGGACCTCTCTTAGTGTTTGGCCCAGGAGGACGGGACTTAAATTGTGGGGGACCCCCTTCCCCCACGACCCATAACTGTGGGGGCCCCCCTTTGCTAACTTTGCCCCCCTATCCCCTGCCTTATGGGGGGGGTTCCCCCCCCTCGGGCTGTATTTGTGGGGGCGGCCTCTTTCCCCCCCCAAACCAGGCTCAGGGGATTTGTGATGGGCCCCCCCCCCCCCAACCCCGGTGCATTGGTTTTGGGGCCCCCCCTGGGTGATGTGTGGTGGGGGGCCCCTTCTCTCCGGGTGTGTCCCCTGGTGGGGGCCCCCCCGACTGTTTGTGAGAGGGGGCCCCCCTTTACGTGTTTGTGTAGGGGGAAAGGGGGCCCCCTCAAGCCCCACCGGGAAGACTATTTGCCCCAGGGGGCCCTAATCTACGGGGGGGGCTATTCGCCCACAGGGGGGCCCTCATTACAGGGGGGGACTATTCTTACAGGTGGGCCCCCTTTAAGGGGGGGTATTCTGTAAGGGGGGCCCCCATCTACAGGGGGGACTTTTCGCCCCACAGGGGGCCCCAATCTACGGGGGGGACTATTTTGCCTACAGGGGCCCAATCTACAGGGGGGGACTATTTTGCCTACAGGGGGGACTATTCTGCCTACAGGTGGGCCCTAATCTACAGGGGGCGACTATTCTACCTACAGGGGTGGCCTAAGCTACCGGGCGCCCCCATTCTACCTACAAGGGAACCCTAAGCTACCGCCCGCGGGGCCGCCGCTACCTATGTCTCCCCAAGCTACCTAGCTACTTCCCTGTGGATGCCTAGCTACCGCCTGGGGGCCCCGTTGTACCTACATGCGCTGGTTGGGGGAGCCCCTTAACTGCCTGGGAGTAATTCTTACCATTTGGGCCATTATAAATGGGGTTGTACATGGGGGGAGGGGGCACTCAGTTGGGAAAATGATAAAAAAGTGAGGAGTCTCACGTGTTTGTGTTGTAAATTCTACAGGGACGATGGTGGACGGAGGAAGTCATCATGGAGGTCTGGACCGAATAGAGAAGAAAAGGGAAAGTGAACGACTCCTCAGACAAGACTTCACCTGTGAGGCCCTAAACGTAAGTAAACTTTTTTCAAAGCACCTGTTTTTACCTGGTAACTACCACTATAGGGCCACTGTATGGAGGAAATTTTAGTTTTGGGTGTGATGGTTTATAATCACTAACAGTATGGCGGTATTTATTCAGTATTGTTATATTGGAATATGTGGTGATGAATGTGGTGGTATTATTAGGTGCTTGTATATTGTTGTTGTTTTGTGATATTGGTTTGGTATACTGGTTTAGTCAAAAACATTATGGGGGTTGTAGTCAGTATATGGTAGCGATAGGTGGCAGTATTATTTAGAATTTAGATTATTGTGCTTGGCAATATTGGTCTGGGTATACTGGCTTTGTCAGTAACATTATAATGGTGACATGAGGAGGTATTTGCTGGACCTTGTATAACCCAGCGAGAACTAAATCCAAAAACAATGGCACAATTGCATTTTTTTTCTTGTGACCCCAAAAACAATATTGTATTTTTCTGGGGTGGTGATGGTTGTGGGACGGGGGATGGGTGGGGCTCTGTCAGGATGGCCGGGGATGGGGAGGGTAGGGGAGGAGCAGGGGGTTGGGTCGGCCGGGGGGGGGCAGACGCTCCAGCTCCTGAGTTATTGCCACGCAGGCAGGACAGGAGCAGAGACGCAGCAGCCTCTGCTGTTTTTAAGTGAAAAAAGACGAGCTTGTGTGTACACTGACTCCTGACGGGGCCCCTGTTCTCATGGAGCCCCCGGGCAGGTGCCCACCGTGCCCAATGGGAAAGAGGGCCCTGGTTGGGCCCAGAAACAACTCAACTGGTGGGCCCCTAGAGTCGATTCCACCTGTGGGCCCTAGGTATCCCAGTCCGACACTGTCAGAAGTCCAATAGCAGGGGTCAAAACTAGGAATGCCAACAGAGTACTAAGCACAAACGCAAGCTTGGGAACTACAACTGGCACTGGTTGCAGGGGAAAGTGTCCTAATAAAGGAGGAGGTGGCCAGCCATTGGAGGTCAGGGATGCGCTGGCCCTTTAAATCTTAAAGTGCCAAGGTGCATACCCTAGGGAGTGAGTACAGGCGCAGCGGCCACGAACAGAGATCATGAGCGGGGAGAGGTGAGTGCCAGCCAGGACAGAAGGAGCATACACATACAGCGCGCGTCGTGACAGTTCCCCAACTCTCCTACCTATTTGCGGGAGTCTCCTGCATGATCCAGGAGAGTTGGGAAGTATGGTATAAGGTGAAACGAGTCTGGTATATGGCATAAGTATGATATAGATGAGTCATATAGTAGGCCTCATTTATCAAAACTGTCTTATAGTAAAAGTGTCTTTGTTGCCCATAGCAACCAATCAGAGCTCAGCTTTAATTTTTTAAACTGCTGTGGAAAAGCTAACCTCTGATTGGTTGCTATGGTCAACAAAGACTGTGTTACATTAAAACAGTTTTGGTAATGAGGCCCAATGTATATATATATATGTATATGCTAGCAGTATAAGCCCCGCCCATGTACTACACCATGTTATAATGTATAATTTCCTAACTACTATGTTTAAGCTATTATTTACATCAAGCATAAGAAACACTTTTTATTGTTTGCTGCTTCCAAAGGGAAAACCTCATGTATTGTATCGCCGGCTGATGTGTTTTTTGGCCTTGAGACAGGTACAGCGAAATCGCATAAAAAGGTCAGATCCAGACATGGCTTTATTTTAACATCCATTTTATGTGTAGTATGGACTCCTTGTGGTTTTCCTGAACCATGTTCCAATCACCAGGGATTCTGCAATAATCCAAATTCAATTCAGTGGATCCCAGGGCTAAGGGTCCAGGTCTTGGAAACACGGACATTAAAGTATATCTGTATTTTAAGGCATGGAATATGGATGTGCTCCAATACTCAGGTTTTCTGGGAACAGGTTTGGCATTACACCCAGGAAATTTGGAATATTCAGATAAGGTTTTGCCCAGAATCGTTTATCTTTCACTATATCAGGCCTCCTAAGAAGGTACCAAATTAGCCTCCAGGACTGGTAAGGAACAGTGCAAATTCCAGGGAATTCCCAGGGTCATACATATTGTTTTATTGCAGGCCAAACAATGTCTCCTAAACCATTGGCTATTATCATCGGGACTTTTGGAAGCAGAAATTTTAGAAAGTTAGAAGTGAGTGAGGTAACAGGCGTTCGGACAGCTAGCTTTAATAAGCAATTAAATGTAGCAGATTTGCATGTTAGGGCTCACAAAAGGCTTCATTACTGGGGCACTATTGTACACAGGTGAGATTTCTTTTGTGGGACATGTTCGGGATAAAAGCAGATATACAACGCATTTAGGAGTAACTTACATAGGAGTGAAAAATAGCAAGAGATGATACGACAGGCATAATCAAAAGGACCAGACCGACAAGTAGGTGAAGGTAAGCGACTGCCTAGGGTGCCACTTCATCCCAGGCAGGAAAGGGGGCGCAAGGAGGTATGGATTGGGCTCAATTTTCCATTGGGGGAGGGGGGAGGGGGCGATGTATGCCCTATTTGCCTAGGGCAGCAGATTACCTCATCCCAGTCCTGATAGTTAATATACAGTGGGGAAAATATGTGTTTGATACACTGGCAATTTTGCAAGTTTTCACTCCTACAAAGAATGGAGAAGGCTGTAGGTACACTTCAACTAAGAGAGACAGAATCTTTAAAAAATCTGAAAATCACATTGTATGATTTTGAAATAATTAATTTGCATTTTATTGCATGAAATAAGTAGTTGATACAATAGAAAAACAGAACTTAATATTTGGTACAGAAATCTTTGTTTGCAATTACAGAGGTCAGACGTTTCTTGTACTTCTTGTCCAAGTTTGCACACACTGCAGCAGGGATTTTGGCCCACTCTTCCATACAGATCTTCTCCAGATCTTTCAGGTTTAGAGGTTGTCACTGGGCTACATTGAGTTTCGACTATCTCCAAAGATCTTCGATTGGGTTCAGGTCGGGAGACTGGCTTGTTCACTCCAGGACCTTGAAATGCTTCTTATGGAGTCACTCCTTAGTTGCTCTGATTGTGTGTTTTTTTTCGGGTCATTGTCCTGCTGGAAGACCCAGTCACAACACATCTGAGGGAAGGAGGTTGTTGGCCAAAATCTCACGATACATGGCCCCATCCATCCATCCTCCCTTCAATACAGTGCAGTCGTCCTGTATGCTTTGCAGAAAAGCACCCCTAAAGTATGATGTTTCCACCCCCATGCTTCATGGCGGAGGCAGTGTTTATGGGGTTGTACTCACCCTTCTTCCTCCAAACACTGCGAGTGGAGTTGATATCAAAAGTTCTTCTTTAGTCACATGACCTTCTCCCATGCCTCCTCTGGATCATCCAGATGGTCAATGGCAAACGTTAAACAGGTCTGGATATGTGCTGGTGTGGGCAAGGGAACCTTGCATTCCCTACAGTGTTTTAATCCATGAAGGTGTAGTCTGTTACTAATGGTAATCTTACAGACTGTGGTCTCAGCTCTATTCAGGTCATCCTGTGTAGTCCTGGGCTGATTCCTGACCTTTATCAGAATTATCCTTACCCCATGAGGTGAGATCTTGCATGGAGCCCCAGACAGAGGAAGATTGACAGTCATCTTGTTTCTTCCATTTTCTAATAATTGTACTAACAGTTTTTGCCTTCTCACCAAGCTGATTGCCTTTTGTCCTGTAGCCCATCCCAGCCTTGTGCAGGTCTACAATTTTATCCCTGGTGTCCTTAGTGCGCGCCACTATACGCCTAGTGCTTTAGAAATATGTGCTGTGTGACGGCCCCCATTCACTTTTGTTTTCTCTAGCACGGGGAACAAGTGACTCCCGGCGTGCATTATGCGTCAGGGTATACACTTTAAAATCATAGCACTCAATGAGTGCCATTTTTTTTACTGTAATTGTGGGCCGTATTTTGGTTGCATTGCAGCACAATTACGCCCCAAAGTACAGCCCACAATTACACCGTGTGAACATACCCTAAGACAGCTCTTTGGTCTTGGCCATTGAAGAGGTTGGAGTGTGATTGAGTGTGTGGACAGGTGTCTTTTATACAGGTAATGAGTTCAAATAGGTGCAATTAATCCAGGTAATGAATGCAGAGTAGGAGGGCTTCTAAAAGAAGGTCTGTGAGATCCAGAATTCTTTCTGGTTGGTAGGTGATCAAATACTTAAATAAAATGCAAATTAATTATTAAAAAATCATACACTGTGATTTTCTGGATTTGTTTAGCTTTTGTCTCTCATAGTTGACGTATATCTACAATAAAAATTACAGAATTCTCCAATTTTTGTAGATGGGGAAAAACCTGCAAAATCACCAGTGTATCAAATACTTATTTTCCCCACTGTATAGAATGAATGTGTATTGATGTTTCACTGATCCTAACAGTTGTCTTGAACTGATATAATGTACAATGTCTACTATGTATCATCTTTATGCTTTATTGATCTCTATGTTGATCACTTGTATTGTTCCTTGAACATTGTATTCCATATTATGAATTCTGTTTTATTTGTATATGAAACCCCAATAAAAGTATTTTGAAAAAAATAAATAAGTCTGTATTAGGGCTCACACCACGTTTTGCCGATCCGCTTTTGGATCCGTTTTGCGCAAGCAAAGCGGATCCGCAAAACGGATCTAACAATTGTCAGTGTGATTAACATTGCTTTCAATGGCAAAAGCGCATCGCCGTTCTCACAGGAGATCGCCGATGCACTTTTGAGAGCTCTCCTGCACTGCGCTTTTCGGATCCACTTTAAGAATTGACATGTCAATTGTTGCGTTCTACACAAGTGAAAGCCCATAGGGAATAATGGAGTGCGCTTTTGGCACCTGTACAAAAGCGCTCCACACCGTGGGGGGGTGGGGGAGAGGGGGAGATTTTTTTTTTTCATTCATTCAAAACGCATCCGGAAAGCGGATGCGTAAAACGAATGATACAAGGATGCAAAACAGATCCAAAAGACCATCAGCTGTTGCGTTTTGCGGAGCCGCTTTTCGGATGCAGTTTTCAGTGGTAAAAAACAGATCCAAACAGATCCAGAACGTCGTGTGAACAAGCCCTTAGGATAAATTAACACATTATTTGTTCTAGGAGATACTGCAACTGTCCAATTCATGTGAACTCAGGCCACCGAAAAAACTCAATTCGGAGGAAGAAGACTGATACACAATGGCAGGAAATTTTGCAACAAATCAGCATATTATGAATACACCCTTACTGCAGACTAAGGAAAATTACCTATATGATCTAACTACATCAGAAATGTTAAGGCCCCATACAGTCAAAGCGTCTGCTTCCCCACCCCCAAAGAAAAAGAATGTTTGTGGGGTGGACAGGAATAAATTACAATTGTGCCATTGCTTTGAGGTTTGTTTTTGTTGCAGTCTACACCATCCAGTTTAATTGACATGTTATCTCTATTCTGTTGTTCAGTGTGGATACAATGGCCAAAAAATACCACCACATTTATTACCACATGTTACCACTGTATAATGACTAATAACATAATATTGCTGACCAAACAAGTATACCAAAGTGCCAAAGATCCAGCCACAGTCCATATATCCAACGGCACACACAGATTCTCTTGATGCAATTAAGAAAACTTTATTCCACACATATTAATCACAGTACGCAAAATCAAAACAAAATCCGGGTAACGTTAGTAACATACAACATATAATTCCTAGAGCATATACCAAACATTTTCGGTTAGAGACCTTTGTCTAGGGAATTTTATATAGCTCATAATCAAGGAAACACCCGGTCCCGTGTCAATATTACCAATAATGACAATATACAAAAACCAAATAATACAGTCACATATCACTACCATATAGTGACTAATATCACCAGGCTGTTACTCATCAAATCAATATACCAAGACAAATCCTACCAACAACAATATTATACTACAGCAAACTTAATGAAGATGGGACCAACCATGAATATCAATATTCCAACACAGATCACAGAACAAAAGCTACTATATGATTAAAATAATTACATTTTATTGAGAAAATTTCAAAACAAGCAAAAAAATCATTAAAAAATATAGCACTGAAAAGTGGGAGAGGTAAAGGCAATCAAATGGGAGTCATCAATATTACAATATAAATGAACAGTCATCCCAAAATCTCGAAAGACGCATCCATCTATCTTAATAAATATACCATGATAGAATGTGTATAATAAATATCATAAGTTTATATAGAAAGTAAACACAGTGCTTAGTGCAAAAGAAAAAATGAGGTATAGATATTAACCACACTCATAGGACCATACCTACATAGACATATAAAGTGAGAGATAGTTCATAAATACATGCACTAAAATAAAGTGCAACCGTGCGAAAATCGACTATATAGGATCACTAATATATAATCCAGACTAAAGTGCCAATAATATAGATGGTATATATAAGGATAGCGATGTACACAATAATAGTCGATAACACAAGAATTCAGAGTATACAGATCTCAAAGAATGACATCACCCAAAGTGACTGCCAATAAAATGAGTTCCCTACGCACGTTTTGTGTACTATGCTTCTTCAGGAAAGTATTTTTTCGGCCTTTTACTCAGAAATCCTGCTCCGCATCTTATGAACCTATGCATCACAGAGCTCAGCTTCTCTCCCTCTATCATATCCTACTCTCGGATAGGGGAGCATAAACCACCTGACAGGTTCTCTTTAAAGGGAACCTGTATGGTGGTTTATGCTGCCCTAGCTAAAAGTATGATAGAATGAGAGAAAAGCTGAACTGTAATATTTTGGTTTACATGATTTGGAGCAGAATGTCGGAGTAAAAAGCAGAGTAAATTCTGACCAGACTCCTTAAAGGGGTAGTCCCATTTGGGGAAATTATCTTCTCTGATCTTGTTCATCTCTTCACAGGTATGTGAATTGTGAATAGTGAACTACACCTCCCATCATTGTCACTGCTGTATATGTTTAATTACTGTGATGTGTCCTGGTATGTGAATGCATAGATTTCTCCCAATCTCTGTCTTGAATAATCACCCTATGTTTATTTGTGTTGCTAGTGACCCCACATACTACCCTTGTAGTATCTCCTCTGCTGGGTTATTTGTAACTCCACCCATTGCTGGCAGCTGGGCCCAATGATTTATACCAATGGGCTGCACATAGCATGGTATAAATTAGTTAGCTTGGGTCAGTATTGCCATGTAGAGTAGTGAACCATATCTGTAAGTGAACCAGATATGAAAGTGATTAGCTGAAATAAGATCGAAATTAGACTGGAAGTGGGACGAAGGGGGCTAGGAGGAACGCCTTTTCTTGTGAGTAATGTATCTAGTCTTTTTTTTTTTAAAAAGCAAACAAAAAAAACTTTCACCATGCTTACTATTGCTGTCTATCTTGAAGCCATCTACCTCCTAGCTTGACACCCAGTCATGCCCCCTGAGAATCTTATCCACATCAGCGCCTCTCTCCTTCCCTCACCCATGTGTTCATCACACACACTCCTTTCCCTTTTCAAATACCACAAACCACCTGCTCACATAGTGCCACACAAACGCCGCTCATATTCATCACTGAACCATCTGCTGTATCTTTTCTTTTTCCTGCTTCTCGCTGCAGGTGACATCACTCCTAACCCCGGCCCACCCTCCTTGACTGCTCATCCTATCTCCTCCTCACATAGAAACCCCTCTAACTCCCTCAATCTGCTAGCTCTCACTGAAACATGGCTCCAGCACTCTGACACCGCTTCCCTTGCTGCCCTCACCTATGGCGGCCTATGCTTCACCCACACACCCAGACCTGAAAGCAGGCCAGGTGGAGGAGTTGGCATACTTCTTTCTTCACACTGCACTTACCAGGTTATTCCTCCCACACCCTCCCTCACTTTCCCCTCCTTTGAGGTCCACACCCTCAGACTCTTTCAGCCATTCTCCCTCAGAGTCGCAGTTGTGTACAGACAACATCCCCCCCCCCCCCCGGCTCACCCCGCCAGTTTCTGGCTTCCTCATTTCCTCTCTACTGAAATACCCACATTCATCATGGGTGATTTTAACATCCGCATTGATGACCCCATGTCTCCCTCTGCCTCTCAGTTCCTTTCACTAAACTCTTCCCTCAGCCTATCTCAGTTTACAGACTCTCCCACCCACAATGGATGGGAACTCTCTTGATCTGGTTTTCTGTAACCGTTCCACAATCTCTAACTTTAATAATTCTCCTTATACTCTCTCTGATCACAACCTTATTTCCTTCACTATTATTAATTCTCACCCATCTCTGGACACACCTGCCCGTCACCCATTCAGAAATATCCGCTCCATTAACACCCAGGAACTCACAGACCCCATACAGTCCTCACTGCCCCCAATCTCCTCCTTCTCCTGCCCTGACCTGGCGTCCAAACAATATAATGAAACTCTCACAACCACCCTGGACATGTTGGCACCACTTAAACACCGCACCACTAGAGTCAGACGCCGGCAGCCTTGGCACACGCCTCAGACTCGCTTTCTGCAGCGATGCTCCAGGTGTGCTGAGCGTCTGTGGAGAAAGTCAAAGCTACCTGCAGACTTCCTCCGCTATAAATTCATGCTCAGGACTTACCACTCTGCCCTGCATTGCGCCAAACAAGAATATTTCACCTCCCTCATCTCAACCTTACACAACAACCCTAAACGCCTGTTTGACACCTTCCACTCCCTCCTAAGGCCTAAAGCTCAGGCCCCGGTCACTGACCTCTGAGCTGAAGACCTGGTCACTCATTTCAAAGAGAAAATTGACAGAATCCAGCAAAACATCTCATCTCAAACCCCAAGCAGCACCCATCTGGTCCCTCCCCTCACATCCCCCAGCCTACTCTCAGCTCTTGAGCCGATAACAGAAGAAGAAGTATCTAGGCTTCTCTTGTCTGCTCGCCCCACCACCTGCTCTAGTGACCCCATTCGCTCCCACCTTGTCCAGTCTATTTCTCCAGCTGTCCTCTCTCACATAACTGCAATCTGTAACCTCTCTCTCTCTCTACTGGGATCTTTCCACACGCTGTTATAACTCCTTTACTGAAAAAGCCCTCTCTGGACCCATCCGGCGCTGCCAACTACCGACCAGTCTCTAACCTTCCCTTCATCTCTAAACTCCTGGAATGCTTGGTCTACTCTCGCCTTATCAACTATTATGCTAACTCTCTTCTCGATCCTTTACAATCAGGTTTCCATACATTAAACTCCAAAGAAACTGCTCTAACTAAAGTCACAAATGATCTCCTCACTGCTAAATCTCAGAGAAACTTCTCAGAGTTGCTTCTTCTGGGTCTCTCTGCAACATTTGACACTGTTGATCACCAACTTCTCCTCAGCATGCTCAGCCCCATTGGCCTAAAGGACACCGCTCTCTCTTGGTTCTCATCCTACCTTTCTAATCGCTCCTTCAGTGTCTCATTTTCAGGTTCTATCTCCTCTTCCTCTTGCTTTTGGGGTTCCACAGTGATCTGTTCTTGGTCCTCTCCTCTTTTCTATCTACACAGCACCAATTGGACAAACCATCAGCAGATTTGGCTTCCAGTACCATCTCTACGCGGATGACACTCAACTATACACCTCCTCCCGGGACATCGCTCCTGTCCTGCTACAAAACACCAGTGACTGTCTTTCCGCTGTCTCGGACGTCATGTCCTCCCTGTATCTTAAACTAAACCTTACTAAAACTGAACTTCTAGTCATCCCACCATCTACTAACCGACCTTACCCTGCCATTTCTGTCTCAGTGTGTGGCACCACCATAACTCCTAGGCAGCAGGCCCGCTGTCTTGGGGTTATACTAGATTCCGATCTGTCTTTCCTCCCCTATATCCAGCCCATCGCCCGCTCCTGTCACCTGCACTTCAAGAACATTTCCAGAATCCGTCCTTTTCTCACTGTGGAGACAACGCAAACTCTCATTGTTGCTCTTATTCATTCTTGTTTCGACTACTGTAACTCCCTGCTTATCGGTCTCCCTCTCTGCAAACTCTCCCCTCTCCAATCTGTCCTGAATGCAGCAGCCAGGCTTGTCTTTCTTTCCAGCCGCTATACTGATGCCTCTACCCTGTGTCAGTCACTGCACTGGTTGCCCATTCAGTATAGAATACAACATAAACTCATCACTCTCACCCATAAAGCTCTCCACAGCGTTGCTCCTCCCTACATCTCCTCCCTCATCTGCGTCTACCACGCTACCTGCTCTCTCCGCTCTGCTGATGATATCAAATTATATTCCTCAATCATCCAAACCTCCCATGCCCATCTCCAAGACTTCACACGTGCAGCACCAGTTCTCTGGAACATGCTACCGCAGGCGATCAGGCACACTAGCGCACTCTTCTCATTTTCGGCACTTAACTGCATATAGATGTACTGTCTGGGTGGCAGGTCCATCTGAATTCTACATAAAACAACCCCATATTTATGTCACATGGCTGGACCATTGTAAATTTAGCACTTCTTACCCTTCGTCTCTCCCGTACACCCTAATAGATTGTAAGCTCTTGCGAGCAGGGCCCTCTCACCTTGTGTCTCATCTGTAAGTAGCTTTTCATTGTGCAATGTATGTCTTTTGTCTGTACCTACACCCTCCAACTTGTAACGTGCTGCGGAATATGTTGGCGCTATATAAATAAAGATTATTATTATTATTATTCTCTGACCGCTCGCAGCTCTCTACGCACACACTCGGCTAAACTCGGAACACCCATAGAAGTGAATGAGCAGGACAGTGCTAGTGCTGCCCTCCTCATTCACATGCAGAGCCGGATTATAGCGACCTGCGAGCAGCCAGAGAAGAGGATTTCCAGAAATGGGACTACCCCTTTAAGTCATAATAGGAGTCCTGCTTACCCCGCCTGCATGCAGTGATTGACAACTTTCCCTGCATCAGAGTGTATACAGAGTGCACTGTCAATCACTGTATGTGTACTATGAGTTTCACTTTTACAGATTTCCTCTGCTTTTAACTCAGAAATTCAGCATCAAATCATATAAACCTGTAGGACACAGATCTCAGCTTCTCTCCCTCTATCACATCCTATTTTCTCTCCTTATGGAGCTCAGTGAATGGACGATTTGGTCAGTAATACCACAGCTTTACTGACAAAGTCATATATGAGAGTGGTTTATTTCAGATTGGGCAGCTACAGCATGTGAACCCGGCCTGAAGCCTGTGTCTAATAGGAGTGGGCAATTCAGCCAGGATGGACAACCTTTATATATATATACATGCTGTTAAAACATATAGATGTAACAGGGTGAGGGATTCCTACTCCAGGGACCTCCCTCTATATCTTGGGTCTCAGATTCATTTTCGCTGTTGGCCAAATCAGCATTTTGGTTGCCCTTTTTTTGGCCAAATGGTACCGTAAGACTGTATAAAACCTAAGTAGGTGAGCCTATTTTTCTGTGCCACATCAAATGAGGTCATGGGCCACATTCGACCCACAGGCCTTGTGTCTAAAACCTGTGAGGCTAGAAAGAATGGCTCTAGCTGACTCTGCTTCTCCATGTGTGACTTTACCTTTGAAATAACAGGATAAGAAGTAAGGGCGCGTCCACAAGGCAGTGACAAAATAACGGTAGGACTCTGTTTTAAGAATCCGGACGGTATTTTATCATCTTTTGGAAGGTTTTGGGAGATGGTTCTGTCCGTGGTTTGCTGATTTGCCGTCCCCATAACCATTCAAATGCACATCCTGTGCCTGAAAACCGGGCGGAAGTTTGTGCATGCTGAAAATTTTTCGGATTGGCGGCGGTGAAAAAAAATGTCCGGCAGAAAATCCGTTCATTGTGGACTACTATTGTGGATTTTCTATTAAAGTCTATGGGGAGGGTTTTCAGACGGTTTTCAAATCCGACCAAAAACCTTGCCATGTGGACATACCCTAATACTTAAAGGACACCAGTCACTATGCAAATAACGTTCAATGTTATGACATCATGTCATGGAGCAGGAAGAGCTGAGTAGATTGCTATATAGCTTTGTGGGAAAAGATTCAGTGTCACTTGTAACTTTTTAATTGAACTCCATGCTTTTGCTATACTTAGAAGTCCAGTGGGTGGTCTAACCCACATTCATATAGAGATAGCTGCAAATCACTGATAAGGACCACCCTGTGCACTCCTTACAGCAGAAAAAGCAGAGGTTAACCCCTTAAAGGGGTTGTCTCAGTACAAGGATTGCTTTTTATATTAAAGATCTTGCAAAAACAAGTCACTTTGCAATATATGTCCATTAACACTATTCTACCTATTCTGAGATATCTTCTCTTGTATGGGCTGCATCATCTCCTCAGGTCACTATAACTTCAGACCGGTTTGATCTATCCTGATAGGCTGCCCATGGATAATTGACATGTTACTTCTCTCCCCACTCGCCGTATTGTCTGAGCAGGGAGAGGAGACGCAATCCATAGTTCTCTATGAGAACTGTGGATTACCGTAATGACTGGGACGTATCTCGCCCCGTATTTCGCGCAGTACGGCGCAAAATATGGGGCGAAATACATCCCAAAATAAGTCGTGTGAACATAGCCTAAAAATCTGGATGGTATTTTGTTGTCTTTTGCATAGTTTTGGGGGAAGGTTCTGTCCACGGTTTGCGGATTCGCCCGTCCCCCCTAACCATTGAATTGCACACCTTCTGCCCGAAAACCAGACGGAAGATTGTGTATGTTCTGAATTTTTCAGAATGCTGGCGGTGTAAAAATCCGTCCGGCTGAAAATCCGTTCATTGTAGACTACTGAAAGTCTATGGAGACTGTTTCTTTTCAGTTTTCAGACGGTTTCCAAATCTGTAAACCACATGAACAACCAACGATACAACCATGCCATGTGGATCGACCCTTAGGCCATCTTCACACGGCTTAAAATCGGCCGTATTTCAGTCCGTAATTACGAGCCGAAGTGCGCAAATTACGGGCGGAAAACGGCCCATTCCTTACGGTAATCCACAGTTCTCATAGAGAACTGTGGATTACGTCTCCTCTCCCTGCTCGGCGAATCCGCCGGGCAGGGAGATAATTCACATGTCACTTTCTAGCGGCGTATACGCGCCGCTAGCAGTGATTGTCTATGGGCCGGCAAGTTGCCGCCCCCCCGCTCCCTCCCCCAGCCACACGGCGTAACTGCGGGGTGTAATTACGCCCCGCAGTTAACCCGTGTGAACATAGCCTTAGGCTGCATCCACACGGCACTGGACAAATACTGGTCGGGTTATCCGACCGGTATTTGTCTGGTTTGTGTGCAGTGCACACGGCCGTGGGTAGGGGGGGGGGGGAGAGCGGCTTTTCTCAGCGATGAGCCCTCCCCCTTCACAGATTCCATCCGAAAACTGGACGTAAGAATGTGCTTGTAGAATGTGTCGCGGGCGGAAAACCCGTGCAGCGGGGACTGCTGCACGGGTTTTCCATAGAGCACCATTGTGCTCGTTTTCGGCTGGTTTTTCAGACGGTCTGCAGAACCGCAAACCGTCTGAAAAACCGGCCGAAAACCCGTGCCGTGGGGACATGCCCTTAGGAGCCTTTACATGGCACAGGACAAATACAGGTCGGAAATCCCGACCGGTATTTGCTCTGTTTAGGGGCCGTGTACACGGCACGCAATGTTTTTCGGACTGCCAGCGGTCTAAAGAATCGTCCGGTGGAAAATCCGTGCAGTGGTAACCGCTGCTCGGATTTTCCATTACGGTCCGTGTAGAAGTTTGACAGTCGGTTTACAGACGACTTTCAAGACCAAAAACCGTCTGTAAAACCGGCCGTGGGGACATGCCCCTACAGGAAAGTACAATGTTCTTGCACAAGCGGCCCCCTCATCCTTTGGGCTCCTAAAGCAGTTGCTATGGCTCTAGTTACACCTATGAAATACTGCTATCTAGCTGGCAGATGGGTGAGAACATCATATGACCAGTAACCCTCTTCTCCTCTTAGCAGTCTCATTGGGAAGGGAGGGTGACTGCTCCACAAGCTCTGTCCTTTAGCTTGCCCTGACCCTTGGACCACTCTTGCCTCCTACATAAGACCTCTGGGTGGTTACCCCTCCTGGGAGCTTGATAATAAGTAGACTTCTGTCTCTATGAGCTTGGATTTCCCTGTAGGGTCAGCCCTGGCTGTGGGCACAAGCTGTGGGCATGCCATGCTTGGCTGGCAGGGCGCAGCGCTGTGGTTAGCGCACAGGATGTGGCCTCCGGCAGCGCAGAGGTTAAGCTCGCTAACTTTCACACATGCTGCACTTTTTTTCTTGCACGTTTCCGCGTTGTCACAGTTTCCGCTCCCCCTCTGTCTTCCCAAAAACACAGAACTCCTGCCCCGCACACATCATGGATGACCCGGAGAGCGCAGAGCAGCCCCGGGCACAGGCATCAGCCCTGCGCGCCCTCATCCCGGGCAGGGACTTCCTGACGTCGAGGAAAGGACAACTGCTGCTGGCTGAATGGGTGAAGGGGGCCTTTCCCCCAAGGTGGGACACCCCCCCGGCATGATGAGTGCAGCGGAAACCCGGCCCGCTGTGGGGCCCCCAGCATGGATAGTTTGGGGGGAAAGGCCGCCCTGTTCATGGCCCTAATTTGGGGGGAAGTGCCCCCCACCCGTTTAAGGACAGTGGGGGGATGTGCCCCCCAAATGTCATGGAAAAGATGGAGGATGTGCCGCACTGTTCAAAGGGAAATGGAGGGATGTCCGCAAAATGTTTTATGGTACGTGGAGGGGTGGTTTCCCCCATGTTTGGGATAGATGGAGGGAAAGTTTCCGCAAATGTTTTATGGAAGATGGAGGGATGGTGCCGCACTGTTTTTAAAGGCATAGTGGAGGGAAAGTGCCGCACTGTTTATGGCATAGGGAGGGTTTTGGGATTTGGCCGGGGGGGCCCCATTTTTCATGGACAGATGGAGGGATGTTGGGCCCCACTGTTCATTCAAATGGAGGGTTTTCCCCACCCGTTCAGGATAAAATGGAAAAAATGTTCCGCACTGTTTATGGCAAATGGAGGGAGTGCCCCCACCTTTTTTATGGATAGATGGGGGGATTTTTGCCGCACCTGGGTTCCCTGGATAAAATGGGGGGAGTCCGCAAATTTTCCCTGGCAAAGTGGAGGGGTTGCCCCCCTGTTCTTGGATGGGTGGAGGGGTGTTTCCGCACTGTTCAAGGGCAAGATGGGGATGTCCGCATGTTTCAAGTAAAAAAAAAATGGGGGGATGTGCCCCCACTGTTCATGGCAAGTGGGGGGATGTGCCGCATGTTTCCCTGGAAAATGGGGGGATGTGGCACTGTTCATGAAAAATGGGGGGATTGCCGCATGTTTATGGAAGATGGAGGGGTGTGCCGCATGTTCATGGCATAGTGGGGATGTGCCCCCCTGTTCATGGATAGATGGGAGGGAAAAGTGCCGCATTTTTTTACAAGTGGGGGATTCCCACTGTTCATGAAGTGGAGGGGGTGTGCCCCATTTTTATGGCAAGATGGGGGAAGTGCCCCATGTTCATGGATAAGATGGGGGGATTGCCGCACGTTTATGGATAGATGGAGGGATGTGCCCCACTTTATGGAAGTGGAGGGGATGTGCCGCACGTTCATGGACAATGGAGGGATGGCCCACTGTTATGGCATAGTGGAGGGATGGCCCACTGTTCCCTGCACAGATGGGGATGTGCCGCACTGTTCATGGCACAGATGAGGGATTGTGCCGCACTGTTCATGGCATAGATGTAGGGATGTGCCGAACTGTTCATGGGATAGATGGAGGGATGTGCCGCACTGTTAATGGTATAGATGGAGGGATGTGCCGCACTGTTCATGGAATAGATGGAGGGATGAGCCGCACTGTTCATGGCAAATCTGGAGGGATGTGCCGCACTGTTCATGGCACAGATGGAGGGATGTGCCGCACTGTTCATGGCATAGCTGGAGGTTATGTGCGGAGCACTGTTTCATCAGGCACAGATGGAGGTATGTGCCGCACTGTTCATGCACAGATGGAGGGATGTTTCCGCATGTTTCATGGTAAATAAGTAGGGATGTGCCGCACTGTTCATGGCATAGATGGAGGGATGTGCCGCACTGTTCATGGCATAGATGGAGGGTATGTTGGCCGCACTGTCAAGGCAATAGATGAGGGAATGTGCCGCACTGTTCATGGCATAGATGGAGTGATTGCCGCAGCTGTTCTTGGCAATAGCTGAGGGATGTGCGCCGCACCTGTTCCATGGTACGAATGGAGGGATTTGGCCCGCACTGTTCTGGCACAATTGAGGGATGTTGCCGCACTGTTCATACGAGTGGGGGGGGCATAGATGGAGGGATGTGCCCACTGTCATCGTGCACAGATGGAGGGTGATTGCCGCACTGTTCATGGCATAGATGGAGGGATGTGCCGCACTGTTCATGGTACAGATGGAGGGATGTGCCGCACTGTTCATGGCACAGATGGAGGGATGTGCCGCACTGTTCATGGCATAGATGGAGGGATGTGCCGCACTGTTCATGGCACAGATGGAGGGATGTGCCGCACTGTTCATGGCATAGATGGAGGGATGTGCCACACTGTACATGTGTCATAGCTGGAGGGATGTTGCCGCACTGTTCCTGGCATAGATGTAGGGATGTGCCGCACTGTATTCATTGTACAGAGGAGGGGATGTGCGCACTGTTCATGGTACAGATGGAGGAAGTCCGCACTGTTCATATTAACAAGATGGAGGGATGTGGCCCGCACTGTTCATAGTATAGATGGGAGTGGATGTGCCGCACTGTTCATCCGGCACACATGAGGGATGTGCCGCACTGTTTCATGGCAATAGATTGAGGGATGTGCACGCACTGTCATGGTTATAGATGGAGGTTGTGCCGCACTGTTCATCGGCATAGCTTGAGGGATGATGGGCCGCTCTGTTCATGGTATAGATGGAGGGATGTGCCGCACTGTTCATGGCATAGCTGGAGGGATGTGCCGCACTGTTCATGGTATAGATGGAGGGATGTGCCGCACTGTTCATGGCATAGCTGGAGGGATGTGCCGCACTGTTCATGGTATAGATGGAGGGATGTGCCGCACTGTTCATGGCATAGCTGGAGGGATTGTTGCCGGCACTGTTCAGGCATAGATGGAGGGATTGTGCCGCATTGTTTTATGGCATAGATGGAGGATGTCCGCACTTTTTCATGGCATAGAATGGAAGGGATGGTGCCGCATTGTTTATGGCATAGATGGAGGGATGTGCCGCACTGTTCATGGTATAGATGGAGGATGGTGCCGCAACTGTCATCGCACAGATGGAGGGATGTGCCCGCAACTGTTCATCTGGCATAGCTTGATGGATGTGCCGAACTGTTCATGGTAAAAAAGGAGGATGTGCCGCACTGTTCATGGCATAGATGGAGGGATGTGCCGCACTGTTCATGGCATAGATGGAGGATGGTTTGCCGCATTGTTTATGGCATGATGGAGGGTATGTGCCGCCTGTTCATTGGCATAGATGGAGGGATTGCCGCACTGTTCATGGCATAGATGGAGAGGATGTGCGCACTGTTCATGGTATAGATGGAGGATGTGCGCGCACTGTTCATGGTGTGGGAGGGCATAGCTGGAGGATGTGCCGCACTGTTCATGGCATATGATGTAGGGATGTGCAGCACTGATCATGGCAAAGATGGAGGGATGTGCCGCACTGTTCATGGCACAGATGGAGGGATGTGCCGCACTGTTCATGGCATAGATGGAGGGATGTGCCGCACTTATCATGTGAAAGCTGGAGGGATGTGCCGCACGGATAATGTCAGCGATGGAGGGATGTGCCGCACTGTTCAATGGCATAGATGGAGGGATGTGCCGCACTGTTCATGGTATAGATGGAGGGATGTGCCGCACTGTTCATGGCACAGATGGAGGGATGTGCCGCACTGTTCATGGCATAGCTGGAGGGATGTGCCGCACTGTTCATGGCACAGATGGAGGGATGTGCCGCACTGTTCATGGCATAGATGGAGGGATGTGCCGCACTGTTCATGGCATAGATGGAGGGATGTGCCGCACTGTTCATGGCATAGATGGAGGGATGTGCCGCACTGTTCATGGGATAGCTGAGGTATGTGCCACACTGTTCATGACCGGCATAGATGGATGGATGTGCCGCACTGTTTCATGTAACAGATGAGGGATGTGCCGCACCTGTTCATGGTATACAGGATGGTAGGGATGTGCCTGCACTGTTCATGGTAAAGATGGAGATTGCCGCACTGTTAAGGTATAGATGGAGGGATGTGCCGCTACTGTCATGGTATAGAAGAGGGATGTGCGCGCACTGTTCATGGTATAGATGGAGGGGATGTGCGCACTGTTCAGGGTACAGATGGAGGGATTGCCTCACTGTTCATGGCATAATAGAGGGATGGTTTCACACTGTTCATGGCATAGATGGAGGGATGTGCCGCACTGTTCATGGCATAGATGGAGGGATGTGCCGCACTGTTCATGGTATAGATGGAGGGATGTGCCGCACTGTTCATGGTATAGATGGAGGGATGTGCCGCACTGTTCATAGTACAGATGGAGGGATGTGCCGCACTGTTCATGGTACAGATGGAGGGATGTGCCGCACTGTTCAATGTAGGCATAGCTGGAGGGATTTGCCGCACTGTTCATGTTATAGTAATGGAGGGATGTGCGGCACTATTCATTGTATAGATAGGAGGGATGTGCCGCACTGTTTCATAGTACAAGATGGGGGATGTGGCCCACTGTCATTCATAGATTGAGGGATGTGGCCCCTTGTTCATAGTACAGATGTTGGAGGATGTGCCTGCACTGTTTCATGGCATAGATGGATGGATGTTGCCGCACTGTACATGTCACACATTTTGATGTAATGTGCCGCACTGTACATACGGGCACACATGGAGGGATGTGCCGCACTGTGTCATTCGGCACAGAGATTGAGGGATTGCCGCACTGTTCATGGGTGTATTGGAGGGATGTGCCGCACGGTTCATGGGTATAGTATGAGGGGAATTGCCCGCACATGTTCATGGTATAGATGGAGGGATACCGCACAGTTCATGGTACATATGGAGGGATGTGCCGCACTGTTTTCATCAAGTACAGATGAGGGATGCCGCCTGTTCATCGGCATAGATGTAGGGATGTGCCGACTAGTGTTCATGGCATAGATGTAGGATGTTGCCGCACTGTTCATGCACAATGGAGGATGTGCCGCACGTGTCATTGGCACAGATGGACGGGATGTTCCCGCACTGTCAATAGGTCATAGATGGAGGGATGTGCCGCACTGTTCAAGGCATATATGGAGGGATGTGTCCGGCACGTTCATGGCACAGATGGAGGGATGTTCTGCACTGTTCAAGAGTATACTATGGATGGAATATCCTGAGGGGGGCACAAGTTCATAGTACAGATGGAGGGATGTGCCGCACTGTTCATGGTATAGATGGAGGGATGTGCCGCACTGTTCATGGCATAGATGGAGGGATGTGCCGCACTGTTCATGGCACAGATGGAGGGATGTGCCGCACTGTTCATGGCACAGATGTGAGGGGGGGGGATATATGTGCCGCACTGATCATGTCACAGATGGAGGGATGTGCCGCTCTGTTCATGGCATAGATGGAGGGATGTGCCGCACTGTTCATGGCACAGATGGAGGGAGGTGTCGCACTGTTCATAGAACAGATGGAGGGATGTGCCGCACTGTTCATTTGGCACAGATGGATGGATGGCCGCACTTTTCATTCTGTCATAGCTGGAGGATGTGCGCACTGTTCATGGCACAGATGGAGGTGATGTGCCGCTCGTTGTCATTGCACAGATGAGGGATAGTGCCGCACGGGTTCATTGGCACCAGCTGGAGGGATGTGCCGGAAAAGAATTGTAAAAAAAAAAGCACTAGTTTCATGCTCAATGGAGGGATGTGCCGCACTGTCATTGGCAAAGATGGAGGGATGTGCCGCACTTGTTCATTGGGCATAGAATGGAGGGATGTGCCGTCACTGTTCATAGTACAGTATGGAGGGATGTGCCGCACCTGTTCATGGCACAGTTGAGGGATTCGCCCTCACTGTTCATGTCATAGATAGGAGGGATGTGCCGCCACTGTTCATCCGTCACAGATGGAGGGGATGTCCCGGCACTGTTTTTCATCGGCATAGATTGGAGGGATGTGCCACACTGTTCAAGGCATAGATGGAGGGAGTGCCATACACTGTTTCAAGCATAGATGGAGGATTGTGCACGCTCTGTTCATGCAACAGAATGCGAGGAATGTGCCGCACTGTTCATGGTATAGATGGAGGGATGTGCCGCACTGTTCATGGTACAGATGGAGGGATGTGCCGCACTGTTCATAGTACAGATGGAGGGATGTGCCGCACTGTTCATAGTACAGATGGAGGGATGTGCCGCACTGTTCATAGTAAAGATGGAGGGATGTGCCGCACTGTTCATGTCACAGATGGAGGGATGTGACGCACTGTTCATGGCACAGATGGTGGGATGTACGCCTGTTCATGGTATAGATGGAGGGATGTGCCGCACTGTTCATGGCACAGATGTAGGGATGTTGCATACTGGTTCATGGTATAGATGGAGGGATGTGCCGCACTGTTCATTGTAGAGATGTAGGGATGTGCCGCACTGTTCATGGCACAGATGGAGGGATGTGCCGCACTGTTCATGGCATAGCTGGAGGGATGTGCCGCACTGTTCATGGCACAGATGGAGGGATGTTCCGCACCTGTTCAACGGCACAGATTGGTTGGATATGCCGCACTGTTTTCATATAGGCACAGGATGGGGGATATATCCGCACGTGTTCATGGTACAGATGGAGGGATGTGGCCGCACCTGTTTCATGGCATAGATGGAGGATTGTGCCGCACTGTTCATCGGCACAGATGGAGGGAAGGTGCCGCACTTGTTCATGGAATAGATGGAGGGAAGTCCGAAACACTGTTCATGGAATAGATGGAGGGATGTGATGCTCTGTTCATGGCACAGATGGAGTGATGTCCCGCACTGGTTTCATCGTGCAAGATGGAGGATGTGCCGTCACTGTTCATGTGCATAGATGGAGGAATGTGCGCACTGTTCATGGGCACAGGAGGAGGGATGTGCGCACTGTTTCATAGGCATAGAGATGGAGGATGTGCCTCACTGGTTTCATGGCATAGCTGGAAGGGAGTGCCGCACTGATTCATTATGCATAGATGGAGGATGTGTCCTCACAGTTTCAAAGAACAGATGGAGGGATGTGCCCGCACTGTTCATCCAAGGTCAACAGTATGGATGGATGTGCGCACTGTTCATCGGAGGCATAGATTGAGGGATTGCCGAAAAAAAAAAAAAAAAAAATGTGGGGGGGAAAAAATGGGTAAACACAAAAAAAACAAAAAATAAAAAAAAATGGAAAAAAAAAAATGGGGGGGGGGGGGGGGGGGTTTTATAAAATAAATAATATATTTTAATACACTACTGTTCATGGTATAGATGGAGGGATGTGCCGCACTGTTCATGGCATATATGTGAGGGATGTGCCGCACTGGTTCATTAGGCATAGCTGGAGGTATGGAGCCGCACTGATCATTGGCATATGATGAGGTATGTGCCGCACTGTTCATGAGCATAGATGAGTGATGTGCCTCACTGTTCCATGCAATAGATGGAGGGATGTGCCGCACTGTTCCTGGGCATAGATGGAGGATGATTCCGCACTGTTCATGGCACAGATGGAGGGAAGGATCGGCACTGTTCATTTGGCATAGATGGAGGTGATGTGCCGCACTGTTTAACATCGGGCAACAGATGAGGGAAGTTCCGCACTTGGTTACAAGGTACAGTAAGGAGGGATTGCTGCACTGTTAATTCGCAGCAGATGGACGTATGTGCCGCACTGTTCATTGTACTGATTGCGGATGTGCCGCACTGTTCATGACATATATGGATGGAATTATCCACACTGTTCAATGGCGATAGATGTGAGGGATGGCCCGCACTGTTCATAGTACAGATGGAGGTATGTGCCGCACTGTTCACATGGTCAAGAGATGTAGGGCATGTGCCGCACTGTTCATCCGGCTAATGTAGGGATGTTGCCGCACTGTTCAAGCCGGCAACAGATGGAGGGATTGCCGCACCTGTTCATGGGTTGTCACAGATTGAGAGGAAGGTGCCGCAGCCTGTTCAAGGCACAGAATGGTGGGGATTTGCGCACTGTTCATGGTATACGATGGCGGGATGTGCCCGTCACTGTTCATGGCATAGATGGAGGGATGTCCTCACTGTTCATCGGGCATAGATTGAGGATGTTGGCCTGCACTGTTCCATGGCGGGCAATACAGGAGGGATGTGCCGCACGTGTTCATTGCAACAGATGGAGGGATGTGCCGCAACAGATTCATAAGGCATGAGCTGAGATATGTGCCGCAGCTGTATCATGGCACAGATGGAGGGATGTGCGATACTGTTCATGGCATAGAATGTGAGGGATTATCCGCCGCGCTGTTTCTTGGCCAGAATTCGAGGGATGTTGCCGCACTGTTCATGGCACAGATGTGTAAGGGATGTGCGATACTGTACATGTGGGTGGCCGATAGATGGTAGGATGTGCCGCACTGTTTCATGTGCACCGATGTGAGGATGTGCCGCACTGTTCATGGAACCGGATTTGGAGGGATGTTCCGCACTGTTTCATTGCATAGATGTAGGTGATAGTGCCGCACTGTTCATGGCACAGATGGAGGGATGTGCGATACTGTTCATGGCATAGATGGAGGGATGTGCCGCACAGTTCATGGCTACAGATGAGGGATGTGGCCGCAACTGTTCATGCACAGATGGAGGATGTGCGATACTTTAGCATGGCAACGATTGAGGATGTGTCCGGCAGATATAGTCCCTGTTGGTATCAAATTGTTAAGGGCTCCACAGCACAATGGATCTGATTTCTCTTATTCTTGTGAATTACATCAGCATATTCCTGGCACTGTCATCACACTGCTTCCTGTCCTTATTGGGGCTCACAATCTAATTTAAAGGGGTGTTTCCACCTTAGACTTTGCGGATAGACCATCAAAGTCTGAGACATGCAGGTACCACCACTGCGCCCTGAACCTATCTCAGGAACGGGCCCCCAAAAGTCACAGCTCAGAATGGAGAGACTGTCACGCTTGCACACGACTCTCCATTCTGTTTTATGGGAATTCTGAGGACAGTCTTGTTTACTAGAATTCCCTATAGAAACAGTATGGATATGTTGGTGTGCAGACGTAACACCCTCCAAGTCTAAGCCCGAGCTCATTGAGGGTACATTCTCGAGATAGATGTGGGACCCACAACTATCAGACTTCGATGGCCTATCCTGTCGATTGTTATTTAGGGCCACATGTATTAAAACTGTCTATATCTAAAACTCACTTTGTTACCCATAGCAACCAATCATTGCGCCCCTCTCATTTCATATAGTGCTCTGAAAAATTGGAGTGGCGCTCTGATTGGTTGCTATGGGCAACAATGTGAATTTTAGACATAGACAGTTTTCATACATGTGGCCCTTAAAGGCTACGATGGGAACACCCTTTTAATGGGACCCTGTCCCATTAAACATCGAATCTGATGTTGCTGAGCAGATTGATATATAGTATTGGAGGTAAAAATTCACCAGAATTTGTAATCCATTCATTTAAAGGGGTTTTGCCACAAAGTAATATTGACGTGGGATCCTCCAAAATGGGTATATAATCACTTTTCTAAATATATGTGATTACAAAAAAGTTAAGCCCGTGAGAGCTACAGCATTGTGCTCAGCATCCCTGAAAGTTTACATTAGGATAACGAACCAGTACACTGACATGAAGCTGATCTGGCTGGCTTTGTGTTTGGCACTTCTTAACTGATGACAGGGAACATGAAGAGCTTGCAAGTGTGGCTGGGGAGAAAAGTTGGCATTGTATAGGCTGTGTCTTTATGTATATAGAATCCACTGGTTGTAGATGAAATTATAATAAGTAGAAAGCATTTGCAGACGCACCCTTATTTTTTCCTCGCTCACTCTCACGCCCCTCCCTCAAACCCCTTGCAAGCCGTTAATGATACTGCATGCCTTTGTTTATATTGTCTTCTGAGCATATAAGAGGAAAGGAACTCACTTCCGTGGGCAAAACCCCTTTAAATCCTGCACATTGTGAGTTTAAGGAGTCCAGTATGCGGAAGTTTATCATGGTTGACACTAACATAGATAGCTTTCAATCACTTTATAAAGCCCGCCTACTAGAAACCTTTTTTTTTAAAGCAGAAAATTTTTATGAAGAAATTTCAAGTTCAACCCTTTAAACTTTTTGCCAAAAAAATTTTTCAATGATCTATAACAAAGCGTAGCAAACAAAAGCATGTTCAAAATTTTGTTTTTTTTTCAGGTTTTTTCCCATAATTTTTTTTGGATGTTTTGAGAAGAAAAACCCAAAAAATTAAAAGGGGGGGAAAAGAAAACTCCAAAAACATATGTTTCCCTTTGGCTGGGGAAATTGGGAAACCTTTGGCGGGCCCGATTTGGTTTTAGGACCAAAAAAGTTGGATTCCATATTTAATTTTGTGCCCGTTAACATTGGTTTTTATTGGGTTTTATGGTTCGGGGGCATTTTTATTAAAATTTCCCTAGAATTTAAGAAGAGAATTGCAAAGAAAAAAAACCAAGGGAAAGTTGTTCCCAAAAAGAAATTTTTTAGGGGAGAATTTTTTCATTAGCAGCTAAATTTTTACGTACTTAAGGCTATGGTTTCCCTCACTTTAACTGGATCCCTCACACCACTCCAAGCTTTCACCCCAAAATCCTTCACCCCATGATAAGGGGCCCCTTTCCCCCCGGCAAGGGGAACCAAAAACCAGTCGGTTTTAAACGACGGTATTTGTACGGTGTGTGTGCTGTGCCTCGGAGCCCGCGGGGTGGAGGTTTTCTATATGGCGGAAAAGCGGACGGAAGAATTTGTGCAGGCACAATAGTTTTTACAGAGCGGCCGGCGGTTGGATTTAATACACCAGGCGGGAAAACCCGTGCAGTGGGTTGGTAATCTGGTGCTTGCGGTTCGAAGTATGTGTGTGTTGTTCCATAGAGCTATTTATGTATGTTGAATTGTTGTTGTTTATACCTGAATAATGTTTGTGTTGGTATTGCCCGGTTTTTCAGGCGTGTTACTGCGCAAAAACCGCAAACCAGCTGGAAAAACATGTCCGAAAAAACCCGAGCTGTGAGGTGACATGCCCTAAGGGATGGCCATACACAGCCTAGGCTCGTGATATACGTTTGGCATGTAAGCTGAAAAAGCTTCTGATGTACCCACTAAGTGTGATCATAGAGTTGAATGTGTGTCCTTTTGGCCTCCGTCTGGCCAGCATATGTCTATATACTGCAATAAAAAAGGTATGAAACAGTTAAGCAGAGTATGCTATGTAGCATGGCACAATATATGTTCAATTAATGCACTTTTTTCACAATGAGACCCTATGGGTGACGGATGCTACTATTTGGCGTCTATACATATACATAGCAGAAGTCACCATTATTATGCCAAATGTAGCTCATAATATGATATACGCCCAGTTTAACGACGTTAACATCCTGCCTTTACTTTTTTTTTATGAATTAGCAGATAATAAGTCGTTTATTTCTTATAGAGGGGTCGTAAAAGATGGTTTGGGGTGGATCAATATGGTCTTGTTTGGGTGTCACAGTATCTGGTTGCACAGAACTGCTGGTGGGTGTTGTGGGGGGAGGATCCGTGAATTTGTAGAGTGAACACTTTGATCAAGGTGGTCTTACAGATGGTCAATTGTATTCAAGTCTGAGGAATTAGGGGAAGGATAGTACTTGAAAGTATTGATCACGTTCTTCAAACCAACTTTGGACATTTCTAGCCATGTGACATTTCTTTCTGAAAAATCCTATCTGCCCCAGGGAAGATAGTCAGCATGTATGGGTTTACATGATCTGCTTTCCTCATAGATGAGTGGACACAGAAATGCCATAAATACCCTAGACCATAACACTGTCACCACCAGCTTGTGTTCTTCCGGCAATGGTTGCAGATTGTTAGTTCTCTGATGTTGCATGCCTGGAACTTCCTCCATTTGATGAAGCAGAAAACGTGACTTATTTGAGAAAGCAAACCTTTTTCCACCCAATTGAGGTCCAATTCCAATACTGCCATCAAATTGAAGCATGTTCTGCTTATATAACTTTATCAGAGGAGCAGTGACCATCCTTCTGCTTTGAACTACCTATATGTAGTAGGGTTCACTGAACTGTTGTTTTAGACACCAGGTGCTGTTAGTCCCATGGTTCATTTTTTTGTTGTCCATCTATTATGGGTGTCTATTATTAACGTTATTGAGGTTTAGACGCATTGTGTTTGTTTTTTTGTCGCATCTATTATCTTTATAGATGTGATGGTCGCACATACGCCACAGTCGTGCCACCTTTGTGGTCCAATATTCACCTCACTACGTTTCATTATTTTTTTATTTATATCTAATTTTTTAAATTAATATTCTATTTATATTCTTTTTTTATCTTTTATCTTTACATTTTTTTTTGCGGGGGGGGGGTGGGGGGTCCTATGGCGTCACAATGCTTGCTTTTTGCTAGTTCTCACGTTGCTTATTCACAGCGGTGTCATTTGTGATTTTGTGATACTCACTATTCACAGCAGCAGCAAAGAAGCGTATCACTTCGCAAATTGCAGTAACATCCAATAATTTCTGTCCTCCTTGGCACAAAAGCCAATTATTACGCTTATTTGCAACCTCTAATCATGCGCTACTCTCGTCCACCCATTGTAATGCAGCGATGGGATATTTGTGTGCAGGGCAGACATTTTGGTCGACTCACTGATGCTTCCACCATAGCCAGTCACCCAACACGGGACTTCCTCAATGATCTACATGCTACCAACATCAAAAGAAGGAAGTGGTCATAATAATGTGACACAACTGTGTACATCCCAGCCTGTTTACTACCTAAACTCAATACCTGCATAGATAAAAGTTTATGAACAGTTGTCATTAGCATATAATTAAACCTTAATACATATAGACAACATACAGTCTTAGGGTTGTTCACACGACGTTTTTGGATCTGATTTTGGATTCATGTTGGATCCACGTAAAATCGACATCCAAAACGCCAGCGGCGATCGGAATACCTAAACGTATATACAACACGTATCACGACATGCAAGCTCTGTGGTGGATGCTAGCTGGATCGCCAATAAACCTATAGTTTTTTAAATAGAGCTACCTGCTGGTCTTTCACGATCAAGTAATTTGCTAGTAAGGACAGATCCACAATAGGCGCAATCAGACTCGCTCTATCGGCGATCTATCGTATGTGAACTGTGCTTTCTTTATTATTTGAACCCGATTCTGTTTCATATTAAAAGCAATGTAAATCACACTGCTATGTGTTAGATATGTTTTTTGGTCCATTTAGGGTCCGACAGACAGGAATCTAATCCAGGTATCTAAAATAACGTTAGGTTATTATCATGTTGGATCTCTAACTCTGTTAGAAATTGTGATCTTTACCTAATACTCTCATCATTACATTTTATTAAAACCTACAGATTTAAATACATAAAAAAATATATAGACAGTTGAAGAATAATTTTTCCATGTACCTCTCTTGGCGTTATCAGGTTGTATCCGAGGTCAGCAAGCTTATACTAGTAGGGTCATGTTCATCGGATTTAATCGGATGGGCAAGTGAGAGTGTAATGCATGGAAGATGCTCTGAAAATATGGGGTGTTCCAAACGCCCCATTTAGGGCCTTATGGAATCATTCGTCAGCAATGGGGGATATCAGCAACGAGGGCCCACCCGGGGGGTATATTCTTGGGAAATTCACCAGTGTAGGTTTGTGAATTCTGGGTGGGCTATACCAGTTTTATGGTAGAGATTCTTGGGGCCCACCATTGAAGTTGATTCTTGGGGCCTACCAGTGGAGTAGATTCTTGGGACCCACCAATGGAGTTGAATCTTGGGGCCAACAAATGGAGTTGATTCTTGGGGCCACCATTTGGAGTAGATTTCTTGTGGCCCAACCAATGGGTGTTAATTCATGGGGGGCCACCTGTGGAGAAGATTCTTGGGGTCTACATAAAGTTTGCAAGTAAGATTATTGAAGTCTCCACTAGTGGAATTGATTCTTGGGGTTCTACCAAGTGGAGTAAGATTCTTGGGGCCAACAGTGGTAGTTGATTCTTGCGGGAACTCCACAGTGGAGATCAGATTCTTGGGAACCCTCACAATGGAGTTGAATCTTGGGGCCCACCAATGGAGTAGATTTTTGGGGCCCACTAATGGAGTAGATTCCTGGGGGCCACCAGTGGAGTATAGATTTATTATGACGCCCACCAAGTGGAGTAAGATTATTGGGGCCAACAGTGGAGGAGATTTTTGGGGTCCTCCAGTGGAGTTGTTTCTTGTGGCCCACAAGTGTGATGAAGATTATTGGGGGCCAACCATGTGGAATACGTAGATTCTTGTGGCCCACAGTGGTGATGATGCTTGGGGTTCACCACCAGTGGAGTGATTATTGAAGCCCACCAGTGGAATAGATTCTTGGGGTCTACCAGTGGAGAAGATTCTTGGGGCCCATCAGTAGAGTTGATTCTTGGGGCCCACCAATGGAGTTGATTCTTAGAGCATAAATTAGAACAATATGCCGTGAAACACAACTATTCTTTTTGCGTTTTTATGAATATTTGTAATTCTTTATATTATAGAACGATCTTCGCCAATATTGCCATAATCAAAAAAAATTAGCTGAAATTTTATGTACTTCTACTTTAAACAAAATTTGAAAGTTCAATAGTTTAATGTAACCTGGAATCTCAATGAGGTTGAATGTCCCAAAAAGATCGGCAAGTATCCGCCAAAGGTATCTACTGGTTTCGATGCCTTTCAGCAGAGATCATAGGAACAGCCGGTTTAGATGTCCCCCCTAATAAAACCGGCCTGTTCCCCCCTTATCTCAGGGGCTGAAAGGCATCGAAACCTGTAGGGATTAACTTTTGCCGCGGGATAAAACAAAACTTGGCGATTCCTTTTGGACATTCAACCTCATTGAGGATTCCAGGTTACATTCTATTGAACTTTCATTAATGTTTATGTGAGAAGTACATAAAATTTCAGCTAATGTTTTGATTATGGCAATATTGGAGAAGATCGTTCTATAAATATAAGAATAAAAATATTCATAAAAAAAGCAAAAAGAAATAGTTGTGTTTTACGGCATATTGTTCTAATTTATGCTGTTTTTTCCCTTTCAGGGGGGTTTTGCTAATGCCGTGCATGTAACCTGGTAGTTTTAGTGCTATTTTTTCTTTTGAAGTTGATTCTTAGAGCCCACAAGTGGAGAAGATTATTGGGGCCCACCAGTGGAGGAGATTTTTGGGGTCCACCAGTGGAGTTGATTCTTGTGGCCCACCAGTGGAGTAGATTCTTGGGGTCCACCAATGGAGTAGATTTTTGGGGCCCACCAATGGAGTTGATTCTTGTGGCCCACCAGTGGAGAAGATTCTTGGGGTCCACCAGTGGAGTAGATTATTGAAGCCCCTCAGTGGAATCGATTTTTGGGGTCTACCAGTACAGTAAATTCTTGGGACTAATCCTACGTCTACTCTACATGACTGCACATAACTCTTGCATTCTGCCTCTTGCTTTCTGCCTTCCTTTCCTGCATTTCTACCTGAAAATCATGCCCAGGGGTCCAACTTGGGCTTCCTATTCCCCTGTGGGCCAGTCTGAGCCTGCATGGCAGGCAATAACTGCTTTCATATTAGAACACAGCGTAAGATGATTTGGGGTCTTGGTCTATGGGGGTGACATGTACATTCGGATGAGCCCATATTTTCTGTAACCTCTCCAGGGTGTTGCCATTATCTGTTGGTCTCGTGTGTGTGCCCGGCTTTATGATCCAGTTCATATCTGATACACAGAGGCGCACACTTGTAATTTGAGAGAATACCACACAGAGGTATCTAAACTAAAGCTAGGGAAAAGTGCAGTGTTTTCCCATAGAGACCAAAGAGATCTCATTTTCTAGCAGTTGATACAACAGGCGCCTGCGGCATCTCCATCTTATCTCTGATCTGTAGCCTCTCCTTGCCTCGGCTGCTGAACCTCATCAAATCTCTATTACCCATCAGCCACTTAATGTAGTCAACATGTGTCCCGAGGAGGGGAGTGTGCGGGGAATTGACTCTTTCCAGATGGAAAATGCATCCTCTCTCTTAGATCCGCAATTGACTTGAGGGCACTAGGCGCTGGGGGATTCGATTATGAATGACCCCACCCAGCTCGGTGTTGTGTTACAAGGATCCTTTATGTAATGACTTCTGCAAAACATCCACATTTTGGTACTTTTTTTACTAGTTATTTTTGTGTTCAGTTGTTATTCAGCTTTTCTTGACACATTTCTATTTACTGCAGATTTTAGAGGAATGTGATCGGCCATGAAATCTGAGGGGGAAAAGCAGCAGACAGTTCTGTCCAGTTATAGAATGGGATTATGTTATCGATGGATGAACTGGGGTCGGTGCTACAAAGAACCTGGGAGGGTCCGTCTCTCTCCATGGGCACGCTGCCAGCTGTGATATCATGCACTTCATAGTGTGTCTCATGCTGCGCAGATGATTTCATAGCTGAGCAACTGAGATCAGCCCCCAGTGTTCTTCTCGAATCAGAGCCACCTTTATACCACAGCTTGTACCAACACACATTTTACGCTGGGCAAAACTGTCCAAATGTTCCTTACAATGAGTCGAGTAATACTGAGACATCTGTGTTCCTTGCTCCCTACTTTAGGTATTTGGTTTTATTCTCTGTGCCAATGCAAATTATTGTCCTGGGTTGCTGTGTCATTTGCATGAAAAAAAAAAGTCTTCTTGGATGGAAAATAATTTCAGGGGCAACATTTTTCTTACCATAAAAGAAGCAAGGAATTGGCACACTGACAGCAAGCTGATTGCAGAAGATCACACCATGGCATCCCCTACAGTCCAACATTATCACTTGGAACACCTTGCTGCATACCCGCACCTATTGATGTGTTGGGTTTTGCCAGCTATTATAGTGGCACTTATCTATGGCAAATCGAGGGGAATCTTGAGTAAAGAACCCTTTTCTGTTGGAGCAGTTGGCTGTAAATGGGGCTTTCAGAAGCTTATTGAAAATCACTCATTCAAAAAATCTTGGAACTCAAGTCTGGGCTGTCTTAAAGGGGTTGTCTCACTACATTGATTTGATTCAGCTTACCTCAGTCCTGTTTTCTTGGTTTCATTTTGGATTCAGGGGTGTGTTTACTGGCTTCTACTAAGCTGCATTAGAAGCCAGGTCTGTAGCTATAGCAACTAGCACTGGCAGCCTATCAGAAGAGAACAGACAAGTCTGTAGCTATAGCAACCTGAGGAGCTGATGCAGCCCATACAAGAGGGGATATCTCGGAATAGGTAGGATACTGTTAGGCGATGTTCACACGGCTGAATTGCGGGACGTTATTACGCCGTGTGGGCGAGGCGGGAGTGGGGGGCCGGCACCTTGCCGGCCTATAGACTATCATTACTAGCAGCGTGTATACGCCGCTAGTAAATGACATGTCACTTCTCTCCCCGCTCGGCAGATTCGCCAAGCGGGGAGAGGAGACATAATCCATAGTTCTCTATGAGAACTGTGGATTACCGTAATGACTGGGCCGTATTTCAGCCCGTAATTCGCGGCGTACTGCTGAAATACTTGCCCAAATAAGCCGTGTGAACATAGCCTTAATGAATATATATTGCAAAGTGACTTGTTTTTGCAAGATCTTTAACATAGAAAGCAATCCTTGTAGTGAGACAAACCCTTTAAAGGGGTACTTGGCCATAAATACTGATGGCATATCAATAGGATTTGCCATCAATATATGATAGGTGCAGGACCTGGGATATCGAGAAGAAACCCGTCCTGCTCAGCTGTACTCGGAACTCCCATTGATTCCAATTGGAGAGTCCTGACCACGTCTTTGTTCAAAACGGAGAGTTTTCGGGGCTCTAACTCAGTCATTAATGGCATATCCTGTTGATACACTATCAGTGTCTATAGTGAGACAACCCCTGTCACATTGCACATGTTATAGAGCAGGGGGAATTACTGAATAGATTTATGTACTGTTCTGTGGGGAAAGATTCAGTAGAATTTGTATTTTATTCATTAACATTACGTCTTATTCTGGGTTACAGAGTCCAGTAGGCGGTGTTATTAGTGATGGACAGCTATCTCTGTATGCACACTAATACAAGGAAGGCTGTCAATCACCGGTAACACTACCTTCTGGACTCCGTAACCCAGATGCTCAGGGATTTTAATGAATGCAAATTTAAGTTCTTGTGGATCTTCCTCCGCAGAAGTATATATCAATCTTCTCAGCTCCTACTGCTCTATTACATACTTCCTGAAGATCTGATAGCATGTTTAAAGGGGTTTTTGCCACAATCTCATTTATGCCTCCTATATGCAGCTCTTCAGTTCTGTGTGCTCAGAAGGGGGCGTGTCTGATTTGTTTGAATTGCATATCATGTGACCCAGCAGGATGACATCACCATGCCTTTCCTCTCTATAGTTAAAGAAAGGTCTGTTTATTTAAAGCATTGTGAGTAGCTGAGAGGTAAAGTTGTTGCCTCCAGGCACAAGGGTCCTAGGTTCACATCCCTGCAGGAATTTAACCTGTGGAATTTTTTTTCTCTTTATCAATGCACAGACCTCATTGAGGTTTCTTTTTTTTACTTATTTGCACTGTTTGACTAATTACTAAGGAGCACAGAGGACGGGAGTACAATGACAGCACCTGGGGTCTTAACACTCAGTAGCTGCTTGAGAGGAGAAGTGATGTCTGAGCATGTCTGACCAGGAATGAGGAGCTCTCAGCCCTGGTCGTATCCCCTGGAGACGAGCTGTAAACAATGGATCACTAAAGGAGCAGCTAAAACAAAAACGGTGCAGAATTTTTAATAATAAGGAATGGTGAAAATGTTTATTTCATTTGCAAACTTCCCACATCAATTTTACTTCGTGGCAAAACCCCTTTAATGTGATAGGTTCCCTTCAAGTAAATTCAGAGCGCCATCCAGCCAAAGCATCTGGACCACTTACCTCTCCTATCTTGCACCATATCAGTAGACCCCATTTTGTTTTTTATCAGGGACCCTTACAGTAGTCCTGACAATATTGCCCTGTTTGCAGTAACCATGTCTCCTCTACACACCTGTATGAGCAGCTTCGCCCCCACGTTTATTCCCAATGTTCCTCATAAATTGTAAGCAGTGGTGAGCGGGACCCTCTCGCCCTTGTCTACCAGTCTGCTATTTGTTTGACTTGTTATTTTCTCACTTATTCATGTTCCTTCCTTTAATCCTCATTATTTCTCATGCTTATTTCTCATCTGTTTCATTTGCAGGTGGTGTCATTGATCACATTCATCTGTTATGTGGCATCGACGGCCGTGGGTCTCATGACTGTTCCCTAAATAGAATTTCTCTGGGCTCTCTTTACATTCTTTGCTTATTCCACAAAATTAAATGAACAGCTGAAGGGAATTTTCTGGCCACTGCTGGTAAGTGTCCTGACATCTGGCACTTCCCATAATGCAGTTTTGCTTCCCAGTCCAAGTCTGGTAAAGATTAGTGCACTTCGAATATGTCATGAAGATATTGCATTTACTTTCACACTAGGGCTGTATGGTGACTTTAACCTTTTAATGATGTGACAACTGATATATCCATCATTAGTGGGTGCTAGTTCCGACTTATCAGAAAATATCAGTCTACCCAAAGTGTATTTAAAAATAGCAGAACTCTTCATTGAACACTGATTAACCACCATTTACTTAAACAATGGGAACTCCCTTCAAAGGGACATGTCTGTCAGAAAGGGGCATTTATGGTAAACATCAATATTCCCAGAATTTTTATTTTTTGCAGTATTTTTATTCATTTCAACATTCCCATGCAATTAAGAATTATGTATAAAATCTTTCCCTACTCTAGCTGTGATAATAAATAGATAAAACTACTTAATGGCAGAGCAGACTAATCTCAGTTTACTGTTTGGGCTGCAAAAAAAAGCTTAGCTGCATGTAGTCTCATTACAGATAATAGGTAATGACAGAATGATCACTCTATTGTTCTCTGGACAGGCCTAGATAAAGATTAGACTAGACCACAAGGGCAACGACATTACATGATCGGATAATGGGTTAATCTTTTTCTGCATTAGCGGGGTTTCCACATATCAGGTTCTGCTAATAACAATTAGCTCTCTTAGACCTGGAAGAAAACCATCAAGCAGTCCTCACTGCCGTCAGATTTCACAGAGGGGAAGTTGGAGACATGTCATGTACAGAGGGGACTTTAAAAAAAAATATTTAAAAAAAACACCCTTTTTTATGAGAAGAATTCCATACAGGAGAGACATATTGCTTGTCAATATGTGAAAAAAATATTTCATGGTAGTGTCCCTTCAAGATTGACATCCTGGACAATGAGGTGGTGCTGCACTGCTAGTGACTGGCAAATGATGGCTACCTAGGTATTGTTATCTGCCACATCTCTGAAGAATCAAAGGCCTAGCAAACAAGAAAAATTACCGTTCATTTTACAATCTACATAGTCAAGTCACATTATTACGACCACTTCCTACTTTTGTAGTCCACAGACCATAAGTCATGAAAATAAATTAGCTGGCTTGGTGAGTACATAAGGTTTGAGATAGGCTGTCTGCACACATATCTCTTGTTACTGACATTGGAAGATAATTATTGGCCTTAGGGTCAAGGAAGGCTTTTTTGTTGAAACTGCGCAGTTTGTGAACTGTTCACGTTCTGTAGTAAAAGTGTATCATGAGCGGACAAATGGCAGCACTGCGAATAAGCGACGTGGAAACTGTGAAGCACCATGTGACAATAGTGTGAGAGGTGAAAGGGGACTAACAGTAAAGTGGAGCAGCTCACCACTATCATCAATCAAGGGGCTACCAGACGTGTGTGCAAAACAACAGTTCAGTGAAACCTACTTCACATGAGGCTCCAAAGCAGACAGAGGGTCACTGTACCTCTGATAACAAAGTTGCATTGGCAGAAACGGCTTTAATTTTCAAGGCTGTATTGGAGTGGTACCTCCACTGATTGGCAGTGTATTCCATTTTCTAATAAGTCACGTTTTATGCTTCACGGAATGGATGGAAGTTGGCATGTCACACAAGAAACATCAGAGAACAAACCATTGCCGGAAGAACACAAGCTGGTGCTGGCATTCTGGTGGGACCAGTCATCCATGTGGAAGGCACTATCAACTGATTTAGGCTTGATGGGATGCAGATGGGATGGGATTTTCCAGTAAGACAATGCAACATGCCACACAGCTAGAAATGTCTAACATTGGTTGGAATAACATGATCTAGACTTCCAGGTACTAAACCTGACCCCCTAATCTCCCACAATTGAGCATCTGTGGGATCTCCCCGATCATTGTCTTTACTCTATGGATCCTCCCCCACACACCCTCCAGCAGCTTTGGGGTCCACTGCAGTCAGCATGGCTCCAGATACCAGCGAGAACCTACCAGATGTTATTGAGCCACTCCCAGCCCATCTTTCAGAGCTGTACACGGCAGTCATTCTGGATGCTAGTTGTTGCTCTGAATAATGTGACTTGACTATGTATGTTAGTAATGAATAGCAATGGTTAAGGGTATGTTCACACTGCGTAATTGTGGTGCGCATTTCGCCATGTATTTGCGCTTTAATACGGCCAGAATGTGCGCCGCAATTATGGTAATTCACAGCTCTCATAGACATGACAATTCTTCACAATGCTTACGCACAATGCCGGCCCCTCGTGCTTTAGAGGTACGCGCTGGACAGCACGTACTTCTAAAACACATGTTGCGCATACAGTACGCCCCAATATGGCATGTGAACATACCCTTAAGAGGACCCATGACCTCTCCTGATATGTTTTAATAAATACTTGTGTTCCCCATGATATATCATTCCGCCTCCTCTTCTCTTATAGATTCATGTTGTGCCGTTTCTCAGTTATTTCTTCTAGAAATTCAATACTAATTTGTCAGCTGGGTGTTACCAACTGGAGGGGGGAGGTGTCCTGGCACAGCGTGACATTGTCCAATCAGTGCTGTCAGAGTGTGCAGAGAATGAAAACAGGAATGATAACACCCATCTGACAGATTCAGTAATCTATTTCTAGGATGAATAGCAGAGGAACAGCACGACACTGAGTTATAAGAGGAGATGCCCCAGAATTGTAAGTTCATAGTGAACACAAGCATTTACTAAAGCAGACATAAGGGGAGATGTCACAGGTCCTCTTTAATAAATTGAATCTGAATATTGTGAGCCCCACACCACATTCTCCAGTCTGTCCTAACCACAGATATTTGGGCCTGGACTGTCTTTCCTGCTCCATCTCTGTTTACATAGAGGGTCAGGGTGGAGGTGGTGAAGAACATGTTAGTGTTGCCTGTGACAGATCCTGGGGCTGGAGATTTATAGCTGTATTGTATGTTTGGATTACTGTGCATTAACCTACTCTGTGCCCCTTTTACCATAGCAGCTACAATGTTAACACTCTGTGCTCTCTCCTAGGACTTCATCCGTTGCGTCTCTGCTGCCATCATTTATTTTGTCATTTCACTTGTAGCCGTCTCAAAATATTCTTGTGGGGCATCGAAAGCTGCTGCGGTGAGTTCTTAGGTCACATATTTCCAGCTTTTGAGGTTGTTACCTTATTTGACTACATGGGTAAAGCCTCGTCTACACAGCACTGTTTTTTAGGATTTTTAAGCGTATTCAGTATTTAGAATCTGCGAAAACCTGACTGTGAACCATCCCCATAGACCTCAATAGAAAATCCGAGCTGTAGTCTACACAGCTTGGATTTTCTATTGTCGAATTTCAAAACCTCCGGCTTATCAAATATGTTCTATAATCCTCTGTATTGTGACAGAACCTAGTACAGTTACATGATGAAGAGCCCGCTGAAATCCGACCACAAAATCTGCGCCAAAACCACGGTACGGCGGTTGTAAAATACCGTTTTATTTCCGATGCCATTATACAGTTGCCGTGTAGACATAGCCTTAAAGGGGTTGTCTCACTACATTGATTCATGTTACCTCAGTCCTGTTTTCTTGGTTTCACTTTGAATTCAGGGGCGTGTTTACTGGCTTCTACTAGGCTGCAGTAGAAGCCAGGTCTGTAGCCATAGTAACCACAGGAGCTGATGCAGCCCATACAAGAGGGGATATCTAGGAATAGGTAGGACACTGTTAATGGACATATATTGCAACAGTGACTTGTTTTAGCAACATCTTTAACAAAAAGCATCCTTATAGTGAGACAACCCTTTAGGAGTTTTCGAGTTTTTGTAATACGAGTTTATGTTACTTCTATGAATAGTGGCAATCTTAACTGGTGAAGGAAAGGTGGAGGCATGTGATTACTATAATCAGCTGCTCTTCTCGCAGTAGTTTGTACCGCGATGAGTTATAGATCTGCACAGTTTTCCCTTACTCTTTGGCTGCTGCCTGATATTGAAGAGGATGTCTATGTTGTCTGGACAGAGAGGGTGTTCACATAAATTGCTTCATTTATGTGTCTCGCTTGTGCGTGGTGGGCAGTCATATTTCACGCACAGGCCAGGATACGTGTAGGGGTTACACTTTTCAGGGAGAGTGTCAGCTTCTAGTAACCCTACAACGCTGGAAAAGGGGGTTATACACAGGGCGCCAGCCCTGTAGCAGCGAGCAATGCCCTTCTTCCCGAATTAACACACGTCAACATTAACTTTGTACGCAAAGGAAGTGACATCCCGCGGGCAGACGTGCTTCGACTGCTGTGAGGTCTGATGAAAAGCCGATACATTTCGACCGCATGATGGCTGTGTAAAGAACTGCCATATTTGGTAGGTACGCGGGCACAGGCAATGTGGCCTGTCACTTGAGATTGTCCAGCAGTACAGGACCATAGGTGAGGCTTCTACTGAACGTCCTGTGCCACTACAGTACAGCTTACCACACCAAGGTGGAATCTTTATGCTAATAATAGGTAATTACTCAGCCTCCATATCCTTGGCCTGTATGATTGAGCTCATTCCCAAAATTAGCTCTGGACGGAAAGATAAGTACAGGGGAAGTAACAGGTGACCCGTCCAGCGTCTACATGTGAGTTGTCGATGTGTTGTGGACTTCGAAGATGAAGGGACAATTGAATCTGAGTCTTCTTGCATCAAAATTCCGGAGTGACCTGTATAGACAGCGGCATAAGTATACAGCACCTCCCCTCCTTGAAAAAATAGTAGTTTAGGGCTGTATGGTCATGGGAATCATTTCCTTGGCACAGTCATAGGTCTCTTTAACAATTATGGATCTCTCAACGCATATCATAGTGTACTTTTGTGACAAGTCCAATTTTTGAACAATGTCCCACATACTGATGGCATACTTTCAGCAGGATAATGCGCCATGTCATAAAGCTGGAATCTCTCAGACTGGTTTCTTGAACATGACAATGGTTCACTGTACTCAAATGGCCTCCACAGTCACCAGATCTCAATCCAAAAGAGCATTTTTTGGGAAAGTGGTGGAACGGGAGATTCGCATCATGGGTGTGCAGCCGACAAATCTGCGGCAACTGTGTGATGCCATCATGTCAAGATGGACCAAAATCTCTGAGGAATGCTTCCAGCACCTTGTTGAATCTATGCCACGAAGAATTGAGGCAGTTCTGAAGGCAAAAGGGGGTCCAACCCGTTACTAGCATGGTCTACCTAATAAAATGGCCGGTGGTGTTATATTGCAAAGTGACTTGTTTTTGCAAGATCTTTAACATAAAAAGCAATCCTTATAGTGAGACAACCCTTTAAGGAGTTTTCTGAGTTTTTGTAAATAGAGTTTATAGTTACTGTCTATGAAATAGTGGCAATTCTTACAACTGGTGGAAGAGAAAGGTGGAGGCTGTGATTACTATAATCAGCTGCTCTTCTCGCAGTAGTTTGTACCGCGATGAGTTATAGATCTGCACAGTTTTCCCTTACTCTATGGCTGCTGCCTGATATCTAAGCAGGATGTCTATTCTTGTCCATGGACAGAGAGGGTTCACCATAAATTGCTTCATCTTATGTGTCTTCACGCCTTGGTGCTGTGGTGGGCAGGGTCATATTTACCACTAGGCACAGGAGATACAGTGTACGGGGTGACACCTTTCAGGTGAGAGGTGTCAGCTTCTAGTAACCCTCTCCAGTAACCGCTGGAAAGGGTGGGTTATACCACAGGCCGCCACCACTGTACAGCGAGCAATGCTCCTTCCTCTCCTCTACATTAAACACCAGTCAACATTAACTTTTTGTACCGCCAAGGAAGTGCCACCCCGCCGGGCAGCGCTGCTCTGACTGCTGTGATGGTCTGATGCAAAAGCCCGTATTACATTTCGACCGCTGTGATTGGCTGTGTAAAGAACTGCCCATATTTGCGTATGGTACGCGGGCACAGGCTTCTACTTGAACGTCCTGTGCCACTCAGTACATGCTTACCACACCAAGGATCTGGAATCTTTTTTCAAATAATAGGTAATTTACTCCAGCCTCCCTATCCTTGGCCTGTGCTGGTACTTGAGCTACATTCCCCAAAAATCTACGCTCTGGAGGAAAAGGATAAAGACAGGGGAAGGTGCATGACAGGTGACCCAGTCCCAGCAGCTACAGATGAGTTGTCAGATCGTGTTGTGGACTGAAAGATGAAGTGGAACAATTGAAACTCCGAGTCTTCTTTGCATCAAGAAATTCCAGTAGCTGACCTGTATAGTCAGCGGCACTAATGAATACAGCACCCCCCCCAATGAAAAAATAGACGTTAGAGCCTATGGACGACATAGTCATCCCTACAGAAGTACATAGATATTCCTAAAAAAAATGGATCTCTCATACAGAATATCATAAGTGTCCCTTTGAGACCATCCAAAATGTTGGGTGGCAAGTGGCTGACTGACATACATGCATAATGGCTCAGCGCTTGTCACTGTAGCACTGGTGTCCTGGGTGCAAATCTATCCATAAACACCTAAATGGATTTGGTCTGGGTTTCCTCCCCTCAGTCTAGAAGACAGACTTAGGGTATGTTCACACGGTTTAATTGCAGGGCGTACAGTACCCCCCCGCCACGCCGCAAATAAATGATATGCCAATTACCTCCCCGCGCGTACAATACGATCGTATTGTATGAGCGGAGAGAGGAGGCGTAATCCATAGTTCTCTATGAGAACTGTGGATTACCGTAATGATTGGGGCGCATTTCGCTTGTATTAGAGCGCAGTACGCTCCAAATACGTGGCAAAATGCGTCCCAAAATAAGCCGTGTGAACATGGCCTTAGAGCACCATTGTTCTCAGTGACTGATTGCATATTAAACCAGATTCTACTCCAGCTTGGAGCCATACACAGCCAAATCATATTATTATGACCGCCAGGTAATACCTACAGTAAACGCTGTGTGCAGCACAGATAGCACTGGGGACTTACTCATTAAGGTGTTGGTAGGTTATCACAGGTATCTGCAGTCATATTGACTGTTGTGCTCTGCAGTTTCTACGTTGCTTACTTGCAATGGTGCCATTTGTCCACCATGATTCACTTTTACCACCGCAGCATGCAAACAATTCACAAACCATGCCGTTTTAGCAATACTGCCACTCTGGGCCCAAAAGCCAATAATCATCCCTTTTTGCACCTCTGATAAATGGCTCCTTTTACCCATGAACACAACGAGTGCCTATCACACACTTTATATACCCACCTGCCCAATGACCGCTCGTGTTGAAAGAACACAGGATCCCTTATTTCACAGTAGACAAGCTGCTCTAAGGCTATGTTCACACGGCTTATTTGCAGGGCGTAATTATGTCCCACAATTTCGCCGTGTGGACGGGGGCGGAGCGGGGGGCCGGCACCTCGCCGGCCCATAGACTATCATTACTAGCGGCGCGTATACACCGCTGGTAATTCACATGTCACTTATATCCCCCCGCGGCGGATTCACTGAGCAGGGAGAGGAGACGTAATCCATAGTTCTCTATGAGACCTGTGGATTACCGTAATGACTGGGACATATTCCAGCCGTAATTCGCGCACTACGGCACGTAATTACGGACTGAAATACAGCCCATTTTAAGCCGCGTGAACATAGCTTAAGAGTAGTCTCGCAGTGGCTTATTCTCTGCTGTATATCAAAATCCCATGTACTTGTGGCCAAGCATGTGTGTGTATTGGGAGTTTGGGTGAGATAGCTGTTGGCTCATGAACATTTGGTCGACATATCTAAAGCCTATGGGTTTCTTACGCCTGGGTTCATATAATATTTAAAATTTTATATTAAAATTTTTCATCTGTATTTTGCAGCAGTATTTATAAGTCAGAACCAGAAGTGGAGCCTACACAGAGAAAAAGTATAATGGAAAGGCTTGTACTTCTGGGTTTTAGACCAATAACTGGTTTTGGCTTATAAATACTGCTGCAAAATACGTGTTAAAAACACTGTTTAAACCCATCCTTAGCCTGACTAAGTAGGGTGCACCAAAAGTGTCTAGGGCAGATACGGTAATTCATAGCTCTCATTGAGAGCTTTGATTTTCTGCTGTAAATGTCAGTGTGATCGCTGGCCAGCGCGTACTTCTGAAGCAACAGGTGTGTATAGCGCTGCACATAGTACGTGCTGAAATGCGCCTGCTTTACGCCGTGTGAACATACATTGCACATGATGTTCTCCAGTGCTGCAGGCTTTGTGCAGGGCTCTTCTCACATAGGATGCCATACTGAAGCGTTATCAGTCACTACAATCCTGCTGATCCTCAGATATGTACCAAAGGAACAACATAGAATCGATCAGTAGAGATTAAAGGGTTATTCCCATCTCATAATGTAATTGCATATTGATAGAATATGCCAACACTTTGTGATGTTTGAGGCTCCAAGCTATGGGGACCCCATAATGCTATAAATGAAAGGGCTGCAGCGCTGATTTAGTGCTTTGTTCCTAAGATTTCCCTGCATAGTGGCTGGCCAGGAGCAACGCTGCACAAAGATGAATGTATTGTTTCTCGGCATAGTGTACAATTACCGCATTTCTATTTCAGCCTGCCAGAGGCCGGGTATAATAGGATGAGTAAGGTAGCAGCTATGTAGTAGGAAAGATGAGCAGAATATCTAAGATTGGGGTGATTAAATGAAGTACTTTATTGAGCTCAGGCTCAAATATGCAACATATCAGGTCATATATAAAGAGAGGTAGGATGGTCCTACATGGAAGTCCCTGTCGTGATATAAAGGAGCAGGACCTAGGAACCATGGAGGTGGGGTCCATCAGGGGCTTATATATTTGGGGGCCATCTGGGCAGTAACCCCCTCCTATATAACAGCTTTAAAGGGGTATTATCGCTACAAAGATCATGTCTCAGATTATGGTGACAGTAAAAATAAGCACTTGTGATTGGGTTGCCTTACCTCAGTCACTTGGTTTAGCAGATATGAGCTTTTCTGTAAATCTGTGTTCTATTTCTGCTGTTGCTGGTCGGACACGCTCCCTGGACATTTCCCCCCCCTATACACGCCCCCTGCACTGTGATTGGCTGGCTGACATTTCATTCAGCCTGTTGGGATACGCCCCCAGATAGGAAACGCCACGCCCCCTGTCCTGTGATTGGCTGTCTGCACATTCTGTGCTTACTCCCCTCTGAGCAGTTAAATCGGTATAAACCAAATTTAAAAAAAACCCCCCAAAAAAAAGGCCACAAAAACCCAGGGGGGGGGGCCCCTTTTAAAAAGGGGAAAACCCCGGGGAAAACCCCCCCCCCGGCCCCCCCCCCCAAAAAAGCCCCAGGGGGGTTTTAACCCAAAAATTTTTTTTAAAAAACCCCCCCTTTTTGGGGCCCCCCCCCCCCCAAAAAAACCCCCCCCCCGGGGGGTTTTTTTTTTTAAAGGACCCCCCCCCCCGGGGGGGGCCCCCCCCCGGGAAATTTTTTTTTCCTCCCCCCCCCTTTTTTTTTTTTTGGGGGGGGGAAAAAAAGGGGGAAAAAATTTTAAAAATTTTAAAAATTTTTAAAAATTTTAAAAACCCCCCCAAAAAAAACCCCCCCCCCCCAAAAAAAAGGGGAAGTTTTCCCCCCCCCCCCAAAAAAGGGGGAAAATTTGGAAAAAAATTTTTTTAATTTATTTGGGGCCCTTTTTTCCCCCCAATTTTTTTTTTTGGGGTTTTTTAAAAGGGGGGGGGTTGGGGGGAAAAAATTTGGGCTTTTTTTTTTTTTGGGGAAATTTTTTTTTTGGGGTTTTTCCCCCCCCCAAAATTTGGGAAAAACCCCCCCTTCCCCCGGAATTTGGGGGGAAAATTTTTAAATTTTTTTTTAAAAACCCCCCCCCGGGCCCCCCCCTTTAAAAAAAAAAAAGGAAAAAAAAAAAAAAACCCCCCTTTTTTTTTTTAAAAAACCCCCCAAAAAAAAAAAAAAAGGGGTTTCCCAAAAGTCCCCAAACCCCCAAAAAAGTCTTTTTTCCCCCTTTAAAGGGGAAAAGGGGGAAAAAAGGGTTTTGGGCCCCCCCAAACCCGTTTTTAAAAAAAAAAAAGGGGGGGGAAAAAAAAATTTTTTAAAATTTTTCCCCCCCCAAAAACCCCAAAATTTTTTTAAAAAAAAATTAAAAACCCAAAAAAAAAAAAAAATTTTTTTTTAAAAAATTTTTTTTAAAAACCCCCGGGGAAAAAAACCCTTTTGGGGGGGGCCGGGGGAAAAAACCCCCCGGGTTTTTTTTAAAAAAAAATTTTCCCCCGGGGGGTTTAAAGGGAAAAAAACCCCCCTTTGAAAAAGGGAATTTTGGGCCGGGGATTAATTTAAAAAAAAATTTAAAAAAAAAGGGTTTTTTTTTTTTTTTTTGGGGGGGTTTTTTTCCCGGCAAAAAGGGGAAAAAAAAAAAAATTTTTAATTTTTTTTGGGCCGGGGGAAAAAAAAAATTTTTTTTTAAAAAAAAAGGGGGGGTTTAACATTACTATTATTTTTTAAAAAATTTTTGGGCCCCCGGGAACCCCCTTTTTATTTTTTAAAGGGGTTTTTTTTGGGGGGGGTTTTAAAAACCCCCCCCCCGGGGAAAAAACCAAAAAAAAAACCCCCAGGCCCAAACCCTTCCCCTTTTTTTTCCCCCCCAAAGAAATTTAAATTTGGGTGGGAATTGGAAAAAAAAAATTTTTTTGGATTTTTTTTCCCTTTCCCCCAAATTTTCCCCCCCAAAAAAAAAAAATTTTTTTTTTTTTAAAAAAAACCCCTTTATATCTAAAATTTTCCCCCCTTTTAAAACACCCCTTTAAAACCCAATTTTAGATGCCTTGGATTAATCCCCCAAAAGATTCACCATCAGTCTTTCAATTAAAATAAATTTCCCTTTCTTGGATTCAGCACAGAGAGAATGCTCTGTGTGGTTTTAAAAGGAAAATTTTACTTGCTTTTTTTTTGCGTTTCAAATTTTTAAAAAATTATATTTTAACACAGAATTTTTGTTTCCTTTTTCCAAAAAACTTTAAATTTAAATTTTCCCGCATCCCCTTTTTAAAAACTTTATTTTTTAAAAAAGAACAACCTCAATTTGGCTGAAAAGAAGAATTAAATGGGATGCAGGGGTTACATTTAAAAAAAAATAAGTTTTTGTCCCCGGGTGAGGGCTATTGTGGGAAATTTCCTTTTGGTTACTGTGAAAAGACAAAATTCCCCGGACATCTTCTCTTAAAACTGTGTTTTGACTGGTTTTTTTTCCCATTAACCTCCTAGGAAAGTTTTTTAAGAATTTTGTTCATCTGGGTTTAAACCCATCCACTTTTTTAAAGGGGGGTGTCCCGCACACACTGGGCAAATGTCACACTGATTGGACAATGTCAAAAAAGTGCAGGGTCCCCCCCATATCTGGGAAACCCATCTGACAGATTCCCACAACATAAATATGAGGACAAATTGTCACAATTGTTTTTTTCAGGGAACACCCGGGATTTATTTAAAAAAACTTTCTAGGGAAATACACGGTTTTTTTTTTTTAAGGGGGCTGCTGATATTCTAAAATAAAAAACACAATCGTACTTTGACACTCAGCGCCATTCCAGCAATGACTCTGCTGGCAGTCCCCTTTGATCTTCTGATTTCTGATGGCGTTTGGGGTTAAGGGCCCGCAGGGGGTTCCCCCATGCCCTTCATCACTGCTAGTGGTGGTTTTAAATGGGGGGGGGCCCAAATTTATGAGGGCAGGGTTTGGGGGGGATCACCACAGCGGGAAACCCCGGAACAGCAATTTAATGGGGAAGGGGAGTGTTTTTTATAAATTTCAGTTGCATTTTTTCCCTTTAAAAAATTAAAGAGAGGGAAAAAAACCCTTTTAAAAAATTTTCCCCTTTTTTGTAGAAACTAAAGGTAGGAGGGTACCCTTGGTTTTAGCTTTTACTGATGTGCTTGCCCCGAGTTGGGTTTTATTTTTTACCAACAAAGTGCCACAAAATTTTGTATACTGTGCTCGGGTTTTCTTCTTATTTTTCCCTTCAATTAAATGGGACTGACCTCTGACCTGTATAACCAACAAAGCCACTCCAAAAAGTATGGCCCCTGGGGCCTAGTAAACAAAAAGGGGGCATGGGGGTAGCACAACCCCCTTAAAACAGCCGATTTTGGGGAGGTTTCTGGGGGCCAAACCCCCCTTTTGAAATAAGTTTTTTGAAAAGAAAAATAAGAATCTGGGGGACAAAAAAGAGCTTCACACCAGTTGTGATGTGCTTGAATCCTGAATAGGAGTCTATCTCTATTCTTTAACCTTCATGTGGCATCCAGTTATGTTTCACTTTTTTTTTTTCGTTTCCCAGGTTCTTGGATTTATTGCAACAATTGTCTATGCTTTTGACTTCTACATTATCTTTAATGACTTGATCGAGTTTCTGAAGAAGGGAGATTCTGCAGATGATGAACCTCCACGACGGAAGTCAGAGGGTATGTATGTTATAAGTTGGTGGCCAACGTTCAGCCTCACTACCCTGCAGCAGTATTATCTACATCAGTGCCTCTCAGACGGTGTGCCACCTATACATATTACATATTATTTTATATATATATATATATAGTATCTCAAAAAACACCACTTAGATTTTTATAAATATTTTATATCTTTTCATGGAACAACACTCAAGATATGACACTTTGACACAATGTAAAGTAGTCAGTGTACAGCTTGCATAACAGTGTAAATTTGGTGTGCCCTCAAAATAACTCAACACACAGCCATCAATGTCTAAACCACTGGCAACAAAAGTGAGTACACCCCTAAGTGAAAATGGACAAATTGTGCCCAATTTGCCATTTTCCCTCCACGGTGTCATGTGATTTGTTCGTGTTACAAGGTCTCAGGTGTCAATGGGGAGCAGGTGTGTTAAATTTGGTGTTATCTCTCTCACACTCCCATAATGGTCACTGGAAGTTCAACATGACACCTCATGGCAAAGGACTTGAGGATCTGAAAAAAAAGAATTGTGGCTCTACATAGAAATGGCCTAGGCTATAAGAAGATTGCTTACACCCTAAAACCGAGCTGCATCACGGTGACCAAAACTATACAGTGGTTTAACAAAACAGCTTCCACTCTGAAAAGGCCTCGCCATAGTCGGCCGAAGAAGTTGAGTGCACATGGACAGCATCTTATCCAGAGATTGTTTTTTCAAAATGGACGTATAAGTGCTGCCAGCATTGCTGAAGAGATTAAAGGGGTGGGGCCTGTTAGTGCTCAGGCCACATTGCATTAAATTGGTCTGCATGGCTGTCATCCCAGAAGGAAGGCTCTGCTAAAGATGATGCAGAAGACAGTCTGCAAATAGGAAGGCAAGCAGACTAAGGACATGGATTATTGGAACCATGTCTTGTGGTCTGATGAGACAAAGATAAACTTATTTGGTTCAGATGGTGTCAAGTGTGTGTGGTGGCAACCAGGTTCGAAGTACGAAGACAAGTGCATCTTGCCTACAGTCAAGCATTTTGGTGGGAGTGCCATGCTTTGGGACTGCATGAGTGCTGCCAGCTGTGGGGAGCTACAGTTCATTGAGAGAACCATGAATGCCAACATGTACTGTGACATACTGAAGCAGAGCATGATCCCTTCCCCTTTGAAACTGGCACCCCAAATACACCTCCAAGACGATCACTGCCATGCTAATAAAAATGAGGGTAAAGGTGCTGGACTGGCCAAGCATGTCCCCAGACCTAAATGGAAGATGGGGGAACGCAGGTTCTCTAACATCCACCAGCTCCGTGATGTTGTCCTGGAGGAATGGGAGAGGATTCCAGTAGCTGCAACCTGTAAAGCTGTACACTGTAATGAACTTCATACCCAAGAGAGTTAAGGCAGTGCTGGAAAATAATGGTGGCCACACAAAATATTGACACTTTGGGCACAATTTGTACATTCTCATTTAAGGGTGTACTCACTTTTGTTGGCAGCACTTTAGACCTTTATCCAAGCTGTATCCTGACTACTTTACATTGTATCAATGTTTCATATCTTCATTGTTGTCCCATGAAAAGATATAATACAATATTTACAAAAATGTGAAGGGTGTACTCACTTTTGTGAGATACTGTATGAGTCCTTGTTTATATCTCAATCGGAGGCTCTTTAGAAAATTATGAAAAAATAGGGCACCATGACAGACCCCATTATTGTTGGTGGGTTGCATCTTGAAATGGATCCAGCACCATCATTATTTTCATTTTTCTGTTCCTGTGACTTACAGCGCAGATGTTAACCAGGCTTTATTCAATCAAATTTCAGTAATTTTCCATATTACAAGTATTGTTTGTGCCTAAAAGATCTTCCATTTTGTTTCACAGTATTCTGGTCACATGACTGTGGCGCCTGCTGTTTCTTCCACAGATCAGTGACCATTCATATTCTGTTCATCACATGACATTTTCCGAACTCTCGCGGCAACGAAAATGCTAAATTTGACTGTTCTTGTGAGGTTTCACCCTCACTACAGCCATTCCCCTGACTGTCATAAGACTTATCCTTCTCTATGAGAAGGAAACGTCATGGGGCATGTAATGCTTCCAGCAGTCCAGCTATGTTGTATTTCACACACACTGATTTTGGAAAAACTCCACTGCAGTTTTTAATTTTTTAAGCCAAAGCCAGATGTGAATTTAGCAAGAATTATTCGTTTATTTTTAGCTCCTTCGAATCCACTCCTGCCCTTGGCTTAAAAAAAAAAACCTGCATCAAAGACTGCAGGGGAATTTTTCCAAACAACACTGGGACACATGCAAAGGCTACACAGTTTGAACATGCACCAGATTTATCAACAATATAATAAATGTGGCACATTTTAGGACTGTCTAGCCTAAGCTTACACTGTTTTATTACACTGTATTGAAAAATATGTCCATATATGTGTAAGGGTGCGTTCCCACGGCACAGGACAAAAGCCCTCCCCCTTCACATTGGCTAGCACAGATTCCGTCCAGAAACCGGACGGAAGATTGTGCTTGCACACTGTTTTGAGGCCGGACCGTGGGTGGAAAAACCGCCGGACGGAAAACCCGTGCAGTGGGTTTTCCACAGACCACCATTGTGCTCATTTTCGTCCGGTTTTTCAGGCGGTCTGAAAAACCGCAAACCGGCTGAAAAACCGGCTGAAAACTCTTGCCGTGGGGACATGCCCTAAAAGGTCTTTTAAAAACGTCCCATAATAGGGGAATGCAGAAAAAATGTCATGTTTTCCTTAAAGTGAACCTACCAAGTGGTTTATCCTGCCCTATTTGACAGCAAGCTGTGACAGAAGGAGAGAAGCGGAGCTCTGTGATATATAGGTTTATGTGACTTGGAGCAGGATTGCAGAGAAAAAAAAAAGCAGTGAAAATCCTGATAGGACTCCTTAAGAGACAGTGGAAGTTCTGCTTACTCCGCCCACTTACAGTGATTGATAGCTTTTCCTGCAAACTTTCAATCACTGGATGTGGGAGGGGTAAGCATGACTTTCATTTTCTGTTTTATTTTCTTCTCTGCTTTTTACCCAGAAATCCTGCTCCAAATGATATAAATATATATCACAGAGCCCAGCTTCTATACATCACAGAGATCAGCTTCTCTCCTCTATCATATAACCCTATATATCACAGAGCTCAGCTTCTCTCCTCTATCTTTTAACCCTATATATCACAGAGCTCAGCTCCTCTCCTCTATCATATAACCCTATTTATCACAGAGCTCAGCTGCTCTCCTCGATCATATAATCATATATATCACAGAGCTCCGCTTCTCTATCATATAATCCTATATATCACAGAGCTCAGCTTCTCTCCTCTATCATATGACCCTACAGTGGTGGCCAAAAGTATTGGCACCCCTGCAATTCTGTCAGATAATATTCAGTTTCTTCCTGATTGCAATCACTAATTCTTTGGTATTATTATCTTCATTTAATTTGTCTTCAATGGAAAACCACAAAAAGAATTGTCATAAAGCCAAATTGGATATAATTCCACACCAAACCTAAAAAAGGGGGTGGACAAAAGTATTGGCACTGTTTGAAAAATCATGTGATGCTTCTCTAATTTGTGTAATTAACAGCACCTGTAACTTACCTGTGGCACCTAACAGGTGTTGGCAATAACTAAATCACACTTGCAGCCAGTTGACATGGATTAAAGTTGACTCATCCTCTGTCCTGTGTCCTTGTGTGACCACATTGAGCATGGAGAAAAGAAAGAAGACCAAAGAACTGTCTGAGGACTTGAGAATCCAAATTGTGAGGAAGCATGAGCAATCTCAAGGCTACAAGTCCATCTCCAAAGACTTGAATGTTCCTGTGTCTACCGTGCGCAGTGTCATCAAGAAAGCCCATGGCACTGTGGCTAACCTCCTTAGATGTAAAGCCCATGGCACTGTGGCCAACCTCCCTAGATGTAAAGCCCATGGCACTGTGGCTAACCTCCCTATGGCACTGTGGCTAACCTCCCTAGATGTAAAGCCCATGGCGCTGTGGCTAACCTCCCTAGATGTGGACGGAAAAGAAAAATTGAAGAGAGATTTCAACGCAAGATTGTGCGGATGGTGGATAAAGAACCTCGACTAACATCCAAACAAGTTCAAGCTGCTCTGCAGTCCGAGGGTACAACAGTGTCAACCCGTACTATCCGTCGGCGTCTGAATGAAAAGGAACTGTATGGTAGGATACCCAGGAAGACCCCACTTCTTACCCTGAGACATAAAAAAGTCAGGCTGGAGTTTGCCCAAACTTACCTGAGAAAGCCTAAAATGTTTTGGAAGAATGTTCTCTGGTCAGATGAGACAAAAGTAGAGCTTTTGGGAAAAGGCATCAACATAGAGTTTACAGGAAAAAAAAAGAGGCATTCAAAGAAAAGAACACGGTCCCTGCAGTCAAACATGGCGGAGGTTCCCTGATGTTTTGGGGTTGCTTTGCTGCCTCTGGCACTGGACTGCTTGACCGTGTGCATGGCATTATGAAGTCTGAAGACTACCAACAAATTTTGCAGCATAATGTAGGGCCCAGTGTGAGAAAGCTGGGTCTCCCTCAGAGGTCATGGGTCTTCCAGCAGGACAATGACCCAAAACACACTTCAAAAAGCACTAGAAAATGGTTTGAGAGAAAGCACTGGAGACTTCTAATGTGGCAGCAATGAGTCCAGACCTGAATCCCATAGAACACCTGTGGAGAGATCTCAAAATGGCAGTTTGGAGAAGGCACCCTTCACATCTCAGGGACCTGGAGCAGTTTGCCAAAGAAGAATGGTCTAAAATTCCAGCAGAGCATTGTAAAAAACTCATTGATGGTTACCGGAAGCGGTTGTTCGCAGTTATTTTGGCTAAAGGTTGTGGGTGAAATGATCAATGATTTGATTTTTGTCTCATTCTGTTTTGTGTTTTTGTCATGCAAGCAAAATAAATGAAGATAATAATACCAAAGAATTTGTGATTGCAATCATTTTCAGGAAGAAACTGAGTATTATCTGACAGAATTGCAGGGGTGCCAATACTTTTGACCACCACTGTATATATCACAGAGCTCAGCTTCTCTCCTTCGATCATATAACCCTATATAATCAGAGCTCAGCTTCTCTCCTCTATCATATAACCCTATATCACAGAGCTCAGCTTCTCTCTCTTCATCCTTTCCTGCTCTCAGTATCAACAACATGACAGGTTCCCTTTAAAGAGGATCTGTGAGCATTCCTGATATGTCTGTTTTAGGAAATAATTCTGTTCTCTGTGTACTAACAGCTCTGGAGCATTGTCTCTTATAACTCTGTGTTGTGTTGTTCCTCTTTTATCCTCCTAGAAATATACTACTGAATCAGTCATAAAGGTGTTACTGTTCTATTGTTCAAAGGGCTGTGTTCCTGCCCACACTGACTTTCAGCACTGATTGCACAATGTCAGACTATGCAATGGACACACCCCCAAGATGGTAACTCCCATCTGACTGATTCAGTAATACATTTCTAGAAGAATTAACAGAGGAGAAGCACAACAAAGAGTTATAAGAGAAGCTGCTCCAGAGTTGTTATTTAACAGGGAAAACAAGGATTTACTGAAACAGAGGTGTCCAGAACAGCCACAGTTCCTCTTAAAGAGGTTGTCTCGCTACAAATATTAGCTTTCAAAATGTAGAGAACACTAAATGAAGACATTTTCCAAATATATTGCTTCGTTCATCTTTTTTTGTTAAGGAGCTACAAGTAATTTTATCACCTTCTGTGCTCTCTCTGGTTCCCCAAGTGACCGACCTGTGTACTTCTCCCCCCCCTGCTGTTTGTTCTATCTGATAGCAGGGAGTGTAGTCATCACACAGGTTGCAGCAGCACAGAACTCAGGACAGTGAGAGCTTGTTTTTATTTGATCTTTAAGACAAAAGACGAATTACTATACTGTTTACATTAGCTGAGAAGCTTCTCCATACCTCAGAGAAGGTAATTTAGCTAATCTAGACTGATAAACAGAGAAGTCTGAATACACAGATCTCATGAGCTAATTACAGACAGCTTGACCAGGAAGTGACAGAGAAACCAGCATTACTTTATTCATGCATCCTATGAAAGATTCAGATGAGACAACCCCTTTAAGGGCTAATGCTGACCTGATCTTAAAGGGGTAGCAGTATAAATATTTCTCTCTTGTCCACAGGACTTGAGATTAATGTCTGACTGGTGGGGGTCCAACTGCTGGGTCACCCCTAAATCACGTGAATGGAGATTTCAATCCCCATCCTTCCCACGTGACTGGTGTAGCTGTCTCATGTGTGCACTGTTGCTCCATTCACTATCACTGCCAAATGAACTCAGTTATCTTCAGAAGTCCCATAGACCGTGAATGGAGCAGCAGCGGTTGGCCCCCCACCAACCAGACCCCTGTGGTCTGGATATTGGATCTTGCTGAACACAGAATTTATCATGTGAAATGTAATAATAGCACTTGGTATGTGACATATCTATGAAAAGAGTTGTCTCACCAAAGAGGTTATGGCCCAGGAATGGGGAAAAGATAGAATGCATATACGAAAACAACTGATGTGATAGAGACAGATGATTTCGGTATACAAGGACATGAACAAAAAAGGGGGGCTTTCTAATTGTACCACTGGACATCAATGTGACATGATGGATGCCCATGCCTGATGAGGGTAGACATCCCAGGTGCATAAAGGACTTTCAGAAGATATTGCTGTGGTTAATGTGCGCCTATTTATCTATAGGGCAGAGCAATATAAGGTAGAAAAAAATAAATAAAAAATTAAAAATACATTTTGATAAAAAGAAAAGAAAAAGTTTTTTCTCCGAAATAAAAATTTATTAAAATATACTGTACATGCCAATAAGTGAACAATATGCAGTCACCATAGGCATAACCATATGTATTATTCTGTTGGAACTATTAAATCGGCGATGTGATTGTCACTCTGCTTTCTTATGGGCGTGAATGGGAATTCTGCCCGTTCATGCACTTACCCATCCCCCTACATCTATATTCCTGGATATGAATTTACTGGTGAGGAGTCAGGCAAAGCTGAGGGATAACACCCTTATGGGAGCAGTAGCATCAGTCATCTTGTCTGTCAGCTTTTTAGGAGCAGAGATAAGCATGAAACAGCAGGATTGAAAATGTAAGAGTGAGAAATGGGCGGAAGGACGTCCTTACAAATAATCCAGATAATTCTTGTGTAAAACAGGAATGTGACCTCCATAGTGATGGTCTCCGGAGACGTTTATTCGGTGGCCTCTCACATAAATTTCATTAGCGGCAGCATGTACAAGGCTGATTGGGTCTGATCAGGAAATGAGGACACAGTGCTGAGATGGAAGAAGTGATGCAAAGTACAACAGGAAGCATTCAATTATAAGTGACGTTTCTGTCAATGACCATCTCTGCTCTGGGTAGTGACATGAGAGACGCCAGATAAGAATACATATTCTTTTCTTTTTAGCTGCAGGGACAGAATGACAGGTAGGCAGAGGAAAGCGACCACCGAAGGTGCCTACCTCTACCTATCGATTAGGAGGCCGGGTGCCAGCTGTTACTAAGAACAAGGAGCTGTCTTGAGTGGCTGAAACTGAAATTAAAGGGGTTGTCTCACTACAAGGTTTCCTTTTTATGTTAAAGATCTTGCAAAAACAAGTAACTTTGCAATATATGTCCATTAACAGTGTCCTACCTATACTGAGATATCCCCTCTTGTATGGGCTGCATCAGCTCCTCAGGTCGCTATAGCTACAGACCTGTTCAATCTCTCATGATAGGCTGCCAGCACCGGTCGCTATAGCTACAGACCTGGTGTCTTCAGCAGTTCATCACTGCAAGCCAGTAGAAACCAGGACGTTAAGTAAACACTGAATTCAAAAATGAAACTGAGAAAACAGGACTGTGGTAAGATGAATCAATGTAGTGAGACAACCTCTTTAATGCAGATCCAGGCCGTTTAGCTACTTAGATGCCTGGGTTAACACAATTGCAGAATCATGGCAGTTATGGGGGTGGCGCCCTTCTCGCTTGCCGATCGGCTTCTTTGCGATGCTATTGCTGCGTGTCGATGAAGGCCCCTAGGGCTGTCGTCTTACTTGCTACTATTCCACCCTGCCAGTGTTAAAACATTTAAAACACTTCCCCTTTTATAAATAAAAAAGAAAATCAAAGAAAAATGATATATTATTGGTATCACTATAAAACTCCTATCTCTTATTATATTACCTTATATATCCCCCACACACTGAATGCCAGAAAAAATATACACTGTCAAACTTTTTTGTTGTTGTTGTTGCTGTGCCTCCCCAAAGGTTGGAATAAACAAACAGTGATAAAAAAACACGGGTATTTACTAATACTCGCCTTTCTGTTCTATGGAAATTCCAAGTAAAGCCAAGTAAGATAGGTGCACCCCTTTAAAATAAAAATACGATTTATATAATACGTCTTGGTTAAGCAAAAACCCAGTCAGAATGATTTTCTAATCTGTCCAAGATGCAGATGAAGTTTTCAGTTTTATTGGCCCATCCTTGACTTCTATAATGAAAGAGCACAGTAGAGTAAATGCGTTGTAGAGCAGGCCATCTGGTTGTTTTGTGAGAAACATCTCCATACAAGTCCATGAATGGTGTAAGTATTCATTCGAGACAGATCCTATGGATAAATACGGGGCTGCTTCTGGAAGAATTATTTTTTAGTTTTTTTTAACAATCTTAATCCCTTTAAACACAACCACATCCGTTCATAAAGCTCAGCTATTGTACAGTGCAAGGCTGCTATCATGGTAGTATTGGCAGTACTACTGTAAAGGGCCAAGGTCCCATTAAAGAAAGGGTCTGCTCCTATGGTGCATGATAGGAACTGGTAATGGGTGCTGGCCCCAGATGCTTTGGTTGTATGGGGCCCTAATACTCCTGATGGCAGCTTGGTCAGCAGATGCCTGCCTGCTCACACACAGTGCTGCACCACTATAAAGACCATATACAGTATCATGGCTTTAGTATAGAATTCTTCATGTACTGTACTAAAAGTGACAATAGATTACAATTGACCACTAATAGTTGCTGTTGTGCTCATTTAGTAGATGAAGATACAGACTCTGACTCCAACTGATGGGCCCAGGAGGATACCTCCCAAAGAGAAGTGGAGAAGTTTGCCTTCCTTCTTCTGAAGATAATTGTGGTCAGCACATGACCCCATAAAAATGTGATTATTGTCCCATCTGGGGAAAAAAAGTGAAGAACTTTTTTTTTTAACAGAGAAGTTGTATAGAATATGAGAACTAATGAAGAGAAGACATCAAACAGCAAGATGGCTGTCAAGCTCAATTGCTCCAGAGTGGGTAATATACAGTATATGGACACTCTACATGAGAGGACAGGGACACGTCTATTGCCTTCAGACACTATGAGAAAATTTGATTCCACAACAGTATTGATACAAATGACTATCCCCTGCAAATTAAGAGATTTCCAATGCACGTTCACATTCCTTCATTCATCAATAACTACCTTGCCTATTATTACATAAGTCCAAGCAATAGAATGAATAACATAAGTTGTAATAGGTGTATAAAGGTATCTGCTGCGTCATACATAAGTGTTCACCTGGAAACATGCTTGTGAAGGGTACTAAAGCCATATACATTGAATTACTGTATGTTCTAGGTACTGTATGTATTAGGTTTAGGTGGCTGCAGGGGTGCTGGCACCAGTGTGTGACACCATTTACTCTCCATGTGAAGGTTAAGCAGGGCCACTTAGGAAACAGGTTACAGACCTAGCACTGGACTGTAAGGTGAGGAACTATTTCAATATGTGGCTCTCCTTTGCATTGTATGAAACTTCCTTTAGAAAAGCCCATTTACTACAGTGTGACATGTACATTACTGTAGTAGCCAACTATAATACCAGACTTGTAAGTATATACTTTTTGATTGGCAGTTGGCCAGACATAGCTGCCAGTCTGACCTGAAATCAGGTATGGAAAGAAGCAACTGCATGCTGGGCAGTCGGGTTAGTGAAACAATAGTGCAGCACCCAGCAAATATTATGGGTTCAATTATGATTGAACCCTTGCTGGGCATTGGACAATTGCTTCAGCCGAGTTAAGATCAGCCAGAGAGTATGGCTGGAGAACTTGCGGGTAAGCTTTCATGGTACATTTTCAGGCTAGTAGTCCTTTAGGCCTTCTTCTAAAATCAGCACAGAAGATGCTCCATGCTCATACTCTAGTGCAGCCAGAAGTAGGGAGCCAATAGTCATCAGATCCGTGGCGGCAGAATTGTGCAGTATGCAGACGTTCTCTGCCTTCCGAAGCCTCATTCAGACATCGTATTTTAATGCTTGGGTTATGGCTATGATGGTTTATGTGAACAAAAGGTAAATTTTCATAGAAACCCAAAAGTTCATCTTCTATGAATCATGGGTTGTCTTGCAGCTAAAGGGGTTTTCTCCATCTCAGCTATTTATGGCTTATTAGGAGGCACAGGTCAAAGGATACCTCTCCTGACGGACCTCAAACTTCCCCATACAAAACAGAGAGGTGGTGGCAAGTGTGTGTCACACTTCGTTCTGACCTATAGCCGTCCCCATATGGGCTCCCATAAAACAGAATGCCACCTCTCTGTTCTGAATGTGTGGCACACTCCAATTCTGGGGGCCAATCTTTCAGATAGTTGCAAGTCCTACATCTGGAATCTGCACTTCTACATTTATGGGATATCCCATATATGTCTCAAATAGGAAAACCTCTTTAATATTCAGTGCTAAAGAAGGCAACTGACCATGTGAATAAAAATACAATGACCTTTGATCCCTTTAAGGGTAGTAACAGACAGCGTGGCTGTAGTGCAGCCGATAACCTCCACCACTTATGCAACCACCAATGGCCACATGAAATGCTGGCAAACACGTGTGGCCATTGCATAGCGGATGAAGTGATTGGCCATTTATTCCTACCTTAACTTGGTAGCAAAGACCTTCACCAGTTATCCTAAAAAGCGCTGTTAAGTAATCTCAAGAAAAACATGTATTATTATAGTAACCATCTGGTGAAAACACAAATTTGTGAAAGAATGTGCTGCAAATATGAGCTGTGATGTAAGCAATACACCTTGGTAGAGTTTATATTAGATCCATTGTATATGAAATTCTTTTTTGCACACGAGTAATAAAAACACTCAGTTTAACCATATTCATGTAAACATGTACCTGAAAAACTGATCATGGAGCATTGAAGAACTGAGACCCAACAATCAGCTATGATGTGGGGAAACCTTGCATCGCCAGCACCGGAGACATAAAAGCACTAAACCAGTCGCATCAAATCAATGGACTGTGCATGAGGTAACAGGTGGGCACAATACTTACTGGTTCAAGATTAGAATCAATGCCAGTGGCCGCAATAAAACAAAGAGGTATCACCATCTGAAGAGATTCATTGAACATCAGATTCAAATATGGATTGTGGTGTAAAGATAGGAGAGAGAAGGAAAGGGACAAAAGCACATCCTTGTGTACCAATATATAAATGGGAAGGACTATACAACTTAGAACTGCTCACCTGGTGAGGTTGGAGAAGAATGGAACAACACACAAACACAGATTTAAATCCAGTAGCCTTTCTTCATCCTCGAGGGTCCTAACACATACAGTTCAAGGAAATACAGATGTGCAACTTCAGATAGGAACCGGTCCAAAATCCAATTGAAGTCCACGGTGGTTAGATATTCAGTTTAAAACACCATGCATGACTAGAAGCTATGTATAGACAATAATCGGATTCGCCGAGCAGGGAGAGGAGACGTAATCCATAGTTCTCTATGAGAACTGTGGATTACCGTAATCACCTGGACGTATTACAGCCGTAATTTGCACACTCCGGCACGTAATTACGGACTGAAATACGTCTAAATTTAAGCCGTGTGAACATGGCCTAATAAAGTATAGGGTGCGATCCCGCATGTTGGATCCGATCGATGCTACGTTTTTGGATTCGATTTTCGGGTCCAACACGGACCTGAAATTGTATCCAAAAAAGACATGGACATACCCTTAGTAACACCAATGAACTTGCAGCAAGCTGAGGGGAGAGGTGCAATTTAAGAAATCAGACAGCAGGACATAAGCAGTGGAAGGCTGAATGGCATGCACCAGCCCCTTAAAATCACCAAGGTTGAGCCCATACGCACAGTAGCGAAAACAAGTAGCATAGGCATAACTAGTAGGAGGCCAGTGGACCAGGAGAAAGCTCAATCAACAGGCCATGGTGCGGCTCAAGATTGTCAGGTACCAGTTCCACTCCTAGGACTTCCACCTAGAATGGAGGTCCCTGACCTCATGTAGACACTCCAAAAAAAGAAAAAGGCCACGCGACTGCAGTTTGTGCAAAAACAATTCAATATTTCACCGCTTCCCCAAACTACTATAGTCACTTTTACACCTTATCTCTTCCTTTCTGGAGTAGCACTTGGGGTCAGGATCCCATTCTGCCATTAGAAGGGGGTCCCAGATGTAGCCATACAGTGTACCACTAGTACTTACCTGTCCCTGCTGACATGGCATGCACCATTCTTCTCCAACATAGAAAATGCATGTGAGCAGTCACCAAACAGGTCTGTAACCAGATGGTAGAGGGCCACACATAATGGCAGAGGGGCCCATTGGTTGTGTGCCCCTGCTGTACAGTGAGCGGCAATCTTAATGTGTACGCTACCCCGGAACAGGTGAACCTTCCAATAGGGGATTTACCCATTATATCAGAATCCCCAAATCTATTTTAAAATTAATTTTCTGTAAATGGACAAGTGTGGATGGAACAAGAGTGCACACCCGCCTGTATTTGATCTTTTTATTACACATTACAAAAGAACTCCGGTCTCCATATTGTATCAACACACAAGAAGGAACGAGCATCCAGTCTTAAGAAGTCTTTACAATAATACACAAGTATCAGATGATTGACAAGTGCAGATCGATACGAAAGGCACACAAGGTGAGACGATCCCAAAAATTGGAGAATAGAAAAACAAGGTTTACACAAAGCATTATGATTACATCCAAGAGACATGTACCTTCATACAAAAATGTAGATTACAAAATATCATATATAAGCACCATGTAAAATGCTGTTAGGTATCGGCTTCACATACAGGGGCAGTGTTATAGTACAGGTGATGCTGGCTGCAGGGGCTGCCGTTTCCTTTCTTCAGTCCTGGATGGAAAGTTGGTTCTCCAGTCGTCCAAGTGTTTGATCTGAGAAGATTTCATGAACCTATCCGTTGCAACAGCAAATGAAGACTGACTTGACCAATATTGGTAGGACAACTTCAAGAATTGCTACAGTTATGTACAAAGAATTTTAAAGAGAATTTCCCTTTAAAATTGTAAAAAATAAATTTCCTGAAATATTCCACTTTGTCATTTCTAAATAACCTTGATGTGATTGGCAACAACTAATAGCAGCCATTATAGCTTCTGAAGGAGGCAGTGTCACCCACACAGATTTCCAGAGACCATAAATGACATCCTTAATATTTCAAGTTTTTTTTGGTTTTACTTTAGCCATTCAATGGCTGTAGAAAAAATTGGTAATAGGCATTCTAATGGTGGCCATTAACAGTTGTTACCCTATACAAGCCACAAAAGAGTCCATTATTCAAACTTTAATTTATTCAACTAATTTTGTCCATAGGTCCGACACCAGTGAAACGGACACTAATTTCTACAAACGAGGAAGAAATAGAAGCTCTTCACATTAGTTGAGGCTCAGAAAAAAATAAGGCCGAATGCACATTGCATTTTGAAGTGCAGGTTTGGAAAATGATAGAAGTTTTATACTGGCTCACTGTTTCTGCAAGTACCAGTTTTCCCCTAGAGAACTCCTGGCACACAAGTCAATTGTATCCTACGGCCCCAATACACCCAATGGAGGTCAAAACTGTAATATTTTGCCTCAGGTGGTAATTTTTTTGTTAATATTCCCCTCCCCCTATATATAGTTGCATCCAGACATTTGTATCGGAAAATCCTCCTTTGACAGACCATTTAAAAGGTTTACTGCACACCCTTAAGACCATAAAGCTGGGGTCCCATGGCCAATGAGAAAAAAAAAAAAAAAAAAGTGATGATGCCAACAAACTTGTGTGGCTGTGGTTTCGTCTGCACGTGTCTGCTGGACCATGCCTAACCTTGCAGTAAGGGAAGGTGTACCCAACAGAATACCGAGAATCCAGTAAGTAAGACTTCAACTTACACCAATGATTATAATCACAGTACATACAAATACATGACTGTATAATTCACAGCCACACACTATAATGAAGGGTGCTACACAAAAAGTATATCAGTAACCTATGAGTAAGGGTGTTTCCCGAAATGTGTAAGTTTACGGCTGGGATTTACACAGCCATGTATTTGTATGTTCCGTGATTTTAAAGGGGTTATCCAGGAGTTTACTTTTCAGTATAACTGCCGTTTATAAAATTCTATGAAATCTTTAAAGATGTTCCACTACCTTCATGCGTTTTTCTTTTGCCTCCTTATTAATCTATCATACGATCCCCTTTTTTGCAGTGGACCTTCTTGCTTCTCAGTAGTTCTCCAGCATCTCTTTCCTACAACTCCCAGACTGCATTCTATGACGTCTCTACACAGTTATGTCAGCACAATGTATAGCTGTGACAGGTGCGTAATCGCTCCAGCTCTGTACTTGCTGTCATGAGAAGGATGATATGTAGAACTCATGAGTCACTGTGTAAACTGTACAGAGCTGCAATTATTTTTAGGACAGCAATACACAACCTCCCAGCTCTGAACCTTTGTCCTCTGTTTATATTGGACTCCTCCTGGCAGGACTTAATGGGAGCAAACCGCTATTAATCCACTGTAATTACATCTATTCACTTGCAAACTACAACCTAGGAAGAATGAATGCAGCCAGACCATTCTCTGCTCATGTCATACCCACTACAGAGGGGTGTTTCTGAGCAGAGCCCGACTTCAAAGCACACCCAATGATTGATGACGAAATGTTCACTGAGGCCATGTGATTAATGAACGTCAGGTGGTTTGCAAGGAATAGGAGGGAGGAGGGGACAGTGCTCTTTGCCTCTTTCTGCACAGCAGGATAGGTAAATCATTTGAAGTATGAATTACAAAAGTTTAATACAGTTCTTAGCCCTATAACAAACAAATAAAAAAAATAAAATAAAAAAAGATAGTCCCGGAGAACCCCTTTAATCGTTGGAATAAATTGGTTTTATTCGTGATAGAAGTCTTGCCTATTGAATATTGGATAGTGTGCGTTATTGGATTGACTGGTTATTTTCAAGCTGCTAATTACCTAGTGGAAAGCAGACCACACCTGTGTGTTTTTCATAATAGTAAAAGAAAGGTTATCCGGTAATATGGTAATGGAAAGGGAATTGCTGTCAAGCTCTGACCTGCAAGGTCACTGTGTCCCAAGGGTTATCGACTCACTACAGAGCAATGCAGCCAGTTTTGGGCACTTTTGCCGAGGTCTGAACTTGAGGACTTAATTGATGTCTGCTTCTGGTGTGTTATACCAGTCTACATCTTGCACTTTAAAGGGATGATACATCCATCTTGAGATGCTTGGAAGACTATAGTACAGCAAAGAATACAGGCAGTGGGGAATGTACAGATGACTGCAGTTTCTTGCACTTGTACCCTCGGAATGGAAAAGTAAGCCAAATTGGCTAGAATTCAGAACGGCCCCTGATCCTGCAATACTACATGTGCTTGATCTCTTAAGAAGCCTTGCCTTTGGTCAGGGAGACACGGATAAAGTTAAGAGCTCTGTCTAGGAGTTCACATTCTACTATGCATAGCCACTACAATATCTGAACACCTCAATCGTGCACATCCTACATTCTTGTTATCATCCCATAGAAGTCAATGGGAAAGTTGCCCAACAGCAACTTTCTATTGACTCAAACTGATGCATGACCAACACCATGACAGCCTGAATTGCTATTAAAAAGGGACGGCCAAACCATCTGTTAGGGAAGGTTTTGCTCTACAACAGTCATTGCCTTAAGGGAGTGTCTCAAAGACAACCTTTTATACATATAAGCTGGTCACTGAGTAGTGTGTCATGGGTTAGAAAAGTCAATCAGCTGTTGCCAAGGAAAGCGATCATCAGGCCAGAGGTTCATATAAATAGTAGTATTTATATACTAATATAGTATTAGCAGTAGTGAGATTATATATTGGGCATTCAAGTGAATGGCCCAACCAAGTAATACACTGCCAGCATATAGAAAGAGGTCGTCTTAGCTGGGCAGACATGCGGATATTTGTGTGTATTTAAAATGTGCGTTTTACGCATCAAAATACATGTTCAAAACATGCATCTGATGTGTCCCATTGATGCGTATGGGAATATGCAGCAAGTGCCCCATTAATGCGGTTTTATGGATATTATGCACAGAAATATGTCAATCAAGTATTTGCACACTTTGCACATGGAAAATACATTGGAAGCTAAGTCAGTGGTTAGCATTATTAAATAGGGCTTCTATACATCCTAAAATGCAGTGAAGACATACAAACGACGTAAATAAATTCAGCATGAAACAAAGATTGTCCCTCGGACTTCTGCTTTGTGTTATGTGGTGCAATTTTTATTTTTTTTTATGGAAAAAGGACTCTAGCCTTAGAGAGAATCCTTTTACATCAGTTTGTTATAAGTGTGAACTGTATGTCCGAGTGGTGCCCACATTTAGGCAATAAAGATTTGCTTTTATAACCGAATAGGACTTTTGCACAACTACAGCATAATAAACGGGAAAAAAATAAATAAATTACATAAAACCACATTGCCTATTAAAAGCAGATACTTCATCTTTAACAATCCTAACATGAAGCACAGATAATCTGTGTATATTTAACCTTCATTTCTCAGAATTTTTATTTCGTGAAGGATAAGGGTCACTGATCCTTACAATTTAACGCATTTTACTTTGATGATCAATGGAGTTAAAATATGGCTTAAAAACAAGCAGTAATTCTCACTCCATTGTCTTATATATTGCATATGTGTAGTGGTATTGTATTGCTATGATTACTGTGTTATGAGAATTACCAGACCGATATAAATACAATAAGTGATTAGTTGTACTTAAAAAGACCATCAGAAAATCTAACTCAAATACCCAATAGAGCAATTTAAAAAAGGGGAGGGGGAAAAAAAAAAAAAAAAAAAAAAGGAAAAAACAAAAAGTCTTATTTCTTACCAAGTTATCACAGAGTACAGGCTGGTTATGACTTCTGCACCTATGAGAACTTCTCCTGTATGTTGGAAGCTTGTTGTTATATTGGGGGCACGGCTTATAGCCTGGGTCACACACACAAATCAGGATTCTGACCAGGATGTAAAACAGTCAATCAAATCAGAATCCAGTTTTTGTTTTTTAGACAAAACAAGTGTCATCCCAATGAACCTCCAAGAAGAGGCAGCTTCTCTTAGTAAATGGGTTTTATCTTCAACCTATAACGTGACATGGTAATAAGATTTGTTTTTTTAACAACTGTTTGTACCTTTCCATCAACTTATGATTTTCAAACTGATTTAAATTAAGTTAAATACATTTATAAAAAAACAAAACAAAAAAAAAAAACTTCAAATATTCACAATCTTAATCTCATTTGCCCTCCTGAGGCTTCAGACGACTTCTCTGCCCACAATCAATCACTCCTGAATTAGTCCAATTGTTCTTACAAATGTTCTGTTATTTTAATTAGGTTTTCTGATCATTAATTTGATTAAGAAGGATCTAATTAAAAGATAAAGACAGGAAAATCTAATTATCTGTCAGTCGGAATGAATGCTAAGTAATGTGCCAGAAACAAGGTCGCCGTCACTGAAGATCTGCCTGCTCCTTGGTTCTGGTTGGCTGTCCATATTAGAACATTCCATGGCAGGATCTTCACAATTCACTTCCTAGTGATGCCTCAAGTGACCCACCTGCCCTTCTAAACATCAACATGGTAAAGTGGTCATGTGATCCTAGATCTGTCAAAAAGCTTTGTTCCCAAAACCCTCCTTTGGAAAGTAGTGTTGCCGTTTGGTACTCCCGCATCAAGAGACGAAGCCATTCAGAAGGATGGAAGCCTTCCACACGGCCGCAGATTATGCATCCAAACGCTGGATCTCAGGACGGCAATCTACGTCCCGCGACTCGCTACGTGCCCTCATGTAGTCGCTAGACTGGCGCATGTTCTGCGATCTGCTGCCAAACTTCCATTTTCTAAACGCCAGGTAGGTGTTCACGGAATACAAGATAGTGGCTGAAAAGCCAAAAACCTACAAAGAGGCAAAACAAGAAAAGAAACCATAAGTATTTTCACGGCGTATATGCAGGGCATACTTTGGGGCATAATTATGCCTATAGTAAAATCACAGCAATACATTGTCTGAACCTACCCTAAGGCTAGGTTCACACTTCTTAAATGCAGGGCGTAATTACGCCGTGTGGCCGGCACCTCGCCGGCCCATAGACTTGCATTACTAGCGGCGCGTATACGCCGCTAGAAATTCACACGTCAATTATCTCCCCGCCCGGCGGATTCGCCGAGCAGGGAGAGGAGACGTAATCCATAGTTCTCTATGAGAACTGTGAATAACCGTAATGACTTGGACGTATTCCAGCCGGAATTTGCGCACTCTGGCGCGTAATTACGGACTGAAGGTTAGGCATCAGGGTATGTGGCCATACACAACTTCAATTAGTGTGATTATATATATATATATATATATATATATATATATATATACACACACACACACACATATATTAGTACCAGCCAGCGCTGCTGTATCTTTTTGGATATCAAAAGGATAGGCTACCAAAATAGGTTAGGTGCATGTCCCACCTATTTTGGGAACCGGTCCCCAAAAGTCTCTGTACGGAACAGTCGTTCACGCTTGCTCACTACTCTCCATTCTGTTTGAGGGGAGATCAGTGTAAAGGTGAACAGACAGCAGCTGTACTCGGGACTCCCACAGAACGAAATGGAGACTTGTGTGCAAGTGCTACTAACTCTCCCTTCTGTATAGAGACTTTTGGGGCCCCACTGTCAAAGGGGAGACCTGCACTTACTATACTCTGATGGCATATCCTATCGATATGCCACTAGTGCGGTATGGGAACAGTCCTCTAAGTATAAGCCGTGTACATAATAGGATTCTTCCATTTTACTATTCGGTGAAGTGTCACAGCTTGCTATTTGGAGACCATTAGTCCGAGGAATCCTTACAGGCAATAACCGACACAGCCATTAGGTGGCAGCAGAGACTGCTGTGTAGTGTGAATTATAAGACATCTGTTGTACTGGATATACTCTCAGCATCTGTTGCCAAGTAACTGAATACTTCCAGAATGGAGTTAACCATTAATGTACTTAAGCCATCAGTAATAAGCCCTATTAGGTTTGCGGTGACTCGTCTGTTACTGACATTTGTAGACCCCAAAGACATAAGACATACAACAAAAGAAAAATGTGTAGAAATGTCAAAAGAAAGGAAATAACCAGTGCTGGCCAGACAATGAAAGGCTGCCTTTACTTTGAGGAAACCCATACTGTCATTTAGATCTGGAGCGGTGGCGCCGGAAGGGTTAACACATTCCTTTTTGTCTTTTCAGTGGAAAAACTTCAGAAAGCGATTTTCTTACCGCTGCAGAAATTTCCGCCCCAGATTTGTGGTTTAGTGATGCCAAAATTACAGAGGCAATGAAGAAAAACAGAGCGCTCAGCCCAGTGTTCACCAAATCCTAAAAAACAAAAACACATAGGAGACAATAAAAAGGAGGCATTATTTATAACCATACACATAAGACAGAGCTCGCAAGATGTGGGCAAACGTGGCAGGACACGGCGCCAGCGGGCTCTCATTTCTTGCTGGTCTTCCCAGCGGTCAAGAGCATGTGAATGTAAATACTAAAACCATCAGCAAAATGAATTGCAGATGCAGAAATAAAATATCCAGTACGTGGAAGGCTTGGCTTTGGTCATTATGTCTTAAAATGCCAACTTACAGTCTATTTTGACCAGCGTGGGCAACCACTGCTTAAAAGTCATTGGCATACTTCCTCCCAGCACAACCAAGAGTTATGCTGGTGGTCGCATTGGGAGGGGGGTTGTCGTCATGATTCACCATAACACTTCTAGTAAACGGTTTTTTCTGAAAAGGAAAATCTAGTCAAACTAATCTTCTGCCACGTTACTGAGAAATGTCAGAGAATCCCACTACCGAACCTTGACCTTAGACTTGGTTCACGTGTTGGTGGTTCTGTTCTGAACCTCCGTCGCATGTTACGTTAGGAATGCCTAAAAAGCGACCTGAGCAATCTTTTCCGTGTCAACGACCAACACCATGCGGAAACCCGCCGGCCCATCGTAATTAATAGGGTCCATCAGGCGGCGTTGGGGTTCGTTGTGAAACCGATCCCGTGGCTTCCATTTTCACCTCTACAGCAGAGGTTACAAACAGAACCTCCAATGCAGTTGTGAACCGAGCCTTACAGGGATAGGGTACTTTTTAAGAAGGATGCTCATCAAGATTACTCATGTGTCCTTAGATGGCTGAGGAGTCCAACCCTTGAGCCACAGATGCAAATGGTGAAGTTTAGGAGTTGCTTTCCAGTCTGGGTTCTTCTCACTCTTTCGTTATTTTCTTTTGTCTACTACACTGGATAGGTAGTTTATGTCAAAATTCACAGCCGCTTTATATGGGTCAGATTTCCACCAAGGATTTCCACATAAAGGCATTTTTCACCTTGGATTCAGACATGGGTTAGCTCCATTGCAATGGGGCTAACCCCCCCTCCCTCCTCCTCATCCTCCCAAGAGGGATCGGATGAGTATCTGCTCAAAAGAACAGACTTTGTTCTTTTCCTTACAATATAGATTTTCAATTCGTGGTGTGGAAACTGCTGTTCACAGAATTCATTGCCGGTGTGCATGAGGATTTTGAAGAGGAAAGCAATGGAGAATCCATGTTGTGTGAATGAATTCTAAGGTTATAATGGGGTACTATAGAGATGACAGCAGAAGACAGGTGTGAATGGAGTGTTGATGATACCAATGGGGAGAGTAACAGTATCCACCAATACAGAAACAAAGGGAATTATGGTCCTACATGCCAGCCTGATATGAGCTAGTGGACCATGTATGTATATGATCAGGTTCAGAGAATTTTAGCAGCATGGATGTAATGGGAGTTGTGGCTGCTTAACATGATACGTGTTGTTTTCACCATATGTGCCATATGGATGGCGGCCACACCTTCTAGACCTTTGCTGTGGACGAATAATGGACAGCAGAGCGTCCTCGTTACAATCCCGAGCTATCATTGCCTCAATAGGGAAGAAATGGTAGAAACGGCATGCACTTGTAAGAAATGATATAGGCTTGACACTATGGTGCCAAACAAATCTTTTTCAAACGTCATTAAACCCTATTGCTTTCCACTTGCAGGTGAGCTTCTGTTAAGTTATCTACAGAAGAAGGCCCACAACAGAACAGACACAGCCTTCCATTATATCAGTTAACAGGCTGGGACAATAAATCCACAAGCCCATTCATGCAGCCACAGCCCAGTTTCACAAGGAGGGCAAACTAGGCAAAGACTGCTCATCCCAGGAGCATTCATCAGTGTATGGGGTCAGAAATGATGGCAACAGTGACTCAACATAGACCCCCCTTACCCCAAAGACACTATGTCACTCCACAGCAATAGGACTATTAGCAGATGCTAAGAATGACATGTAAGACGCTGCCACACACAGGCATTGCCACCGTTTCAGCTAAGAACAGGAAAACCTGAGCGTCCCAATTTGACCCAAGTCTTCATCGAACATTGTGACAGTAGTAAGATTGGAAAAACGTTTGCCTGGTTCTGATGAGCCTTGATTTCTGCTGCGACATTCGATGGTAGGGTCAGAATTTGGCGTCAACAACATGAAAGCATGGATCCATCCTGCCTTGTATCAACGGTTCAGGCTGATGGTGGTGGTGTCATGGTGTGGGGAATATTTTCTTGGCACTCTTTGGGCCCCTTGGTACCAATTGAGCATCGTTGCAACACCTTGTTGAATCTATGCACGAAGAATTGAGGCAGTTCTGAAGGCAAAAGGGGGTCCAACCCGTTACTAGCATGGTGTACCTAATAAAGTGGCCGGTGAGTGTATGTATATGATCAGGTTCAGAGAATTTTAGCAGCATGGATGTAATGGGAGTTGTGGCTGCTGACAGCGATTCTGGTGTTGGTTTTCCACCATATGTGGCCATGATGGATTGCAGCCGGCACCACACACTTCTAACCTTTGCTGTGTGGGACGACTAATGGACAGCAGGAGCGGTCACGTGTACATCCACAGGCTTCATTGCCCTCAATAGGGAGAGCATGGCTAGAATACGGCATGCTACTTGTACAGAAATATATACTAGGCCTGTGAACACCTATTGCACAAACAAATCTTTTTCACACGTCATTAAACGCCTATTGCTTCCACTTGCGGTGAGCTTCTGGGTTAAGTTATCTACAGAAGAGGCCCCAACAGGAAGCAGACACATGCCTTCCATTATATTCATTAACAGGCTGGGACAATAAATCCCACAGAGCCCATCATGCAGCTCACAGCCCCAGTTTACAAGGAGGAGCACAACCTAATGCAAAGACAGCTCATCCACAGAGGAGCATTACATCAGTGTAGTGGGGTCAGAAATGATGGGCAAGTGCTGCGCACATAGGACCCCCCTTACCCCACAAGACACTATGTCCCTCCACAGGCAATAGGACTATTATACAGATGCCTAGAGAATGACATGCAAGCGCTGCCCACATCACAGGCATTGACCACAGCGTGTTCAGCTGACAATGAGAAGCAAAGACCAGTCAGCAGATTCCCGAGACGGCCGGCCCTGCTCCTGAACCCAATGTACTTCCTGCACAACATCTGGGCTTGCAGCGTAGGGGGATTTAAGATGGAGCTCTGTGTAAACAAACAGATTTGGGGATTAGGTCAATCTTAAGGGTGTTCTGGGACTTGGTGAAGTTTATGGAGGACAGCTCATATTTTGTAACATACAAGAGGCCTTGTTGCCCCCTTGAAAATCACTAAAAACTAGCTAAAATAGAACCATTATTACATTAATCTTTAAAAAAAAAAAAGAAATTCTTAGCCAAGAAAAAGACTCGAAGTAAGTAGAACCATAACATATTTCTTATTTGCCAGGAGGCGAGTTTCAGTATCCGTGGATTCATCAGGCATACCCACAACTTTGGATATGCTATCATCAGATACCCTGATGTACCCCCGCCGATTTGGTGAGGAAGAAACGTGTCAGGATTTGGACCTATACAGGCAAACAGGTCGTATCATACATATTGTAACTTGGAAATTGTGGGAATACCAGTGATTATGTCATATTGTATTTATGTACATTGACTTGGTGTGGTATTTTTGTAAGTGAATAGGGAAGAATCTATGAGGAGGGGAACATCTCTCCTTATGGAGAGCACCAGTTAAGGTGTGTAGTGTTTTGTTTTGCCTTTTAGCCCACTACTCAGCATCTGCATATCAGAAGTAAATTGAGGATTTGTTACAACCTATAGAGGGCGCAGTGAGCTTTTCAGCTCCTTTCCCATAATGCCTTGTGATATGCAGATGCTGAGTAGTGGGCTAAAAGGCAAAACAAAACACTACACACCTTAACTGGTGCTCTCCATAAGGAGAGATGTTCCCCTCCTCATACCCACTCATTGCCTCCCACCAGTCAAGCCAATATCGCTCTGCTCTACACTGATGAGGGGCAAAACCCCGAAACGCGTATGTAGATGAGCAATATTGGCAATTATTCCTTTTTGCTTCTCAAAGATTCAGTGAATCAGAAGTAAATTGAGGATTTGTTACAACCTATAGAGGGCGCAGTGAGCTTTTCAGCTCCTTTCCCATAATGCCTTGTGATATAGGGAAGAATCTAGGGATTCTTAGGGTGAGCCACCGATAGGTGGGGGACGCCCTTGTCGGGGCAATAACTCCAGTTTTTTGAAGGAGTTTAAAGGGTGCAACATAGTGCTAGCGCCATGTTATTTCAAATACTATATATCTGATCCCTCTTTATAATAATATCCCTAAACATTATGGTGGGATGAGCATGTATACACACCTCCTCTAAGTATTGATATATATGTGGTTCTACTTTCTTCGTAAGTCTTAATCTTTTAAAAAAGCAAAATAAAATTCTTAGCCAAGACAAATGTAATAAAGGTTATATTTTAGATAGGGGTGTTGGTGATTCTTTTGCAGTGACTATTCTTTATCCGAAACGGTTCTTGATTTAACTGTGTGTTCATCTGAAAATCAGGCTTCGTATTTTAATGTCTCTACAGAACATTAACAGGAAACCTTGACTGGTAAATACAGACAGTCCTCAACTTAAATCTGTCCCCTAGTTACAAACGAAGGACTGCTCATTTTTTTATTTTTCCAGAACAATATATGAGCCGCGCTCGGATTGGTTGCTATGGGCAACAAAGAGTCTTCGGGGCCGTTCACACGGCTTATTGCGGCGCCGTACTGCGCGCCGGTTTTGCACTACGGTACGGCGCCAATCCGTCGCAGTAATTACGGTAATCCACAGTTCTCATAGAAAAACAGTGGATTCCGTCCCCTCTCCCCACTTGGCGAATCCGCCGCGGGGGGAGAAAGTCACCTGCATATTATCCAGGCTCAATATGCGGCGTGGATAAAGCAAGTCTATGGGGCCGGCGGCCAGCGCCTCCGCCCCTTATTCAAGCCGGAATTGCGAGCGCAATCTGGCTCGCAATTACGGCTTGAATAAGCCGTGTGAACACGGCCTTACTGCTAGTCAGTTTTCATACATAAGGCCCAGTACATATAGTTCGTATGTCACAGACAGAACAGCAGTTACTATAACTACACAAGCTGCTATGGGGCCTACAAGTTAAGGTGGCCACTCAGGTGCAAAACTATTGCATCTTCAAGTAGTAATAAGTTGTTGTTTTCTAACGCCATCCAGTACTACTGTGATAAATGGCACCTTTGCCCATACCTTTAATAACTGCCATTTATGCTGATGTTTCAGCTGCCTATCATTAGATGGTGGTCCCCCTCATTTTGCCATGGCATCCCTCTAAACTGGGGTCAAGCCTCGGAGGACAGCCACTGCTTATGTACAGCATACAGGGTGGATAAAAATCAATGTTTTTTTTTTTTAATTTAAATCGGATTATGTTCAATAAACTGCTTTTTGAGGAAAATATTTTACCATCCAAAGGTTCTTCCATCATGAGATAAAGCAGAGTAGTTTACCTCCTTAGAATAAAGGCTGTATATGTGTAACTTTCCAAAATTTGCCATGCTTTTCCAGAGGTTTCTGTAGGATTAGTGGGCAGTTTTCTCTCCTATATATCACGGACGCTCGCTTTACTTACGCAGTTCTCAAAACTGAATTTGACTCCGCAGAGGTCCCAGCCTCTTTTTCACAGAAAAAAATGTTACAACATGAACAGAGTTGAGAAAAAGACCTTAATCCTATTTGTTCAAACAAACCCTAGAATACAGAATAAACCCTTCAGTGCCAAGTCCAAGAAGTTAGACAATATGTTTGATTGTTTGGAGTGGAATAGATCTCACAACACAAAGAAGAATGTGAATCTAAGGTGAGGAGGAGGAAGCGCAACAGACAAGAAAATGAAAGTGAAACTTTTGAGCACAAAAACTGCAGCATAGCCACAGACAGACAAGTCTGGATCTTTTTTTGGTGTGTACGATCTGAGGGTTTATTACATTCTTTCCATAGACTGGCAGCAGGCCGTAAAAGAGACCCAGTTTTGGGAATTTATTTTAATGAAGCTCCTTCGCCTATCGGTAAGGCAGGCATGCGTGCAAAATGCAGACGATGCAACAAAGATGCAAGGCCTGGTGGCGCGAATGAAAGCAACATCATGAGAAGTGCGGTGATGAAGATGACCAAAGAAAACACTTCTGAACAGGCAGGATCTTCAGGTTGGTAAACATTTTATTGAATCCTATTTCTAAAGACTGAACTGTAAATGTGTGAGAAATTCTATTTCTTATTATTACTGCATGTTACGGTCATTTGGTCAGGTTATGATGAAGAAAAACAAATATTCCTTTTGGGGAAGGGGCCCAGTGATGTGTTGTGTACAATAAGCAGAAAATTTATAAACAAAAAAATAACAGCATTGACTTTTTTTGTTTCGGGGAATTCATGGATTCTGGAAACTATCCACCTCCAAGATCACCATCATCCTGTTCTACAGTTTCAGAGTTCTCCATCCAGGATAGTGCTTCATTAGCAGCAGCATCATCAGACACCCACAACCACCATCACCCAAAAATGGAAGAAAAACCTTTACCCTCCTGGAACCACCATAGATAGGTTTGGGATAAGAACTAGCAGATTAGAAAAAGAGTTGATTGATGAAAAAAATTGCCCAGTTTATTTATCAATGAACTCTTCTTTCCGTCGGGACTGAGAACCCACATTTCATTAATAGGGTTTTCAGTCACTGAGACCAGGATACAGTCCACCCAGCAGAGCTGATGTTTGCAGGGGAAACTGCTGGATAAATTTGTATAAACAGAGAAATGGAGCAATGTGCAACAGCTCTGGAGGGTAAAATTGTTTAACCTAAGTATTGATGGGTGGATTAATGTCCACACGATCCTATTGTATGTGCTTGTATAACAACCGAAGAAGGTAAAGTCTTCCTTGCACAAACAACTGATACGTCAGGAAATGCACACACAGCAGAATACTTACAAGAAGTGGCAGTAAAAGCTATAACATGTGAACATAAATTCAAATGTCTAGTACGCAGTTTGGTCACTGACAATGCTGCAAACGTATCCAAGATGAGAAGAGATTTTAGAAGAGCAGGGAGGGAATACAAAGCTGCTAATAACATATGGTTGCAGTGCTCATTTGCTGCACTCTTAGCCAAAGGACTTAAGTGTTCCAGAAATAAAGGCTAATGTTGTTGAAATTGCTAATACTTCCGTAATAATCATTTTGGGTGCAGCAGCTCTGGAAAAGGGTGGGTGGAACCCAAACTAATGCTCCCAACAAAATGTTAGATGGAACTCTGTGGTAGACTGTTTTGAGCAGTATATCAAAAACTGGCCTTTCTGATGACACTTTTGAAGAAAATCGAGATAAAATAGATGGCACTGTCACGGCCAAAATCCTCAACATTGGGCTTAAGAGAAATGTTGAACATATGCTGAGCTTCCTGAAAAACCCCTCTCTCAAGCTTTAAACCAAAATACAGAAAAAAGCTGTTTTATTGCGGATTGGGTGTTGAAAAGTGGAAGGGAACTGAGTGAACACTTAAAAACAGAACTACACATGGACAGAATTAAATTACAAGCCGTAAACAAACAAATGGGACAAGCACTGACTCCTATATTTACTATTTTGCCATAGGCAAACTTAAACTCTACCAGTTCTCTATTATTAAACACTAAAACGTAACTTTTTTTATATCTAACTCTTAACCTCTATACGCACTATTTAAAAACCTTATTTTTAACCTCATCATTTAACCCTTTTTGCTTCTGAAAGAGGGAATAACTCCATTTCTATCAAGTCTGGAGGAGCCACAACAATAAACAGGAGAGCCTTATATATATAGCAAAGTACTAGCTTCAGTAAGGGATCCCCAAACCAACTACTTGGGCAGTCGTCCCTAATCTCATAGACACAGAACAAATAAGGCCCCTTGTTTACACCGTCTGCAGCAGGTGACACTTGTAGACAGAGGGGAGAGACACAAAATTTTAAAAAGTCAAGCCTGACCTCGCCGACATGTTTCGCCAGCTTTAAACCCCGCTTTATCAAGGCTTAGAGGTCCGATTATGAAGCACCGACTATGGAAGCACTGACTCCAGCTCATTTTTTGGCAAATATTGTCAATATCAGAGTCAAAACCTAAGTGCTGAGGAAGAGGAGTTAGCTATGACATGGGTATCCAGCAATCATCCATCTTTAATGCCAACTATAATAAACTTCAGAGATAAGGGGGAACCATTCAAGAAATATATGTTTGCTGAAGATATTTTAAGGAAGGTCAAACCAGTAAACTGGTGGAAGTCACTTAAGCGCTTGGATTTAGAGACTGTTTCAAGTATGATTTCACTTTTAAAAAGCAGTAGCTTCTTCGGGAGGCGTTGAAATATTCTCTTCCTTTGGACTCATTCATTCTAAATTGAGAAAATCGGTTGGGACCCAATAAAGCAGGAAAGCTTGTTTTTCTTTTCCAGATTATGAATAGGAACAAAGAAGAAGATGATGATGATGATGATGAAGATGACGACGACAAGTGAGCATACAGAGGACAGCAGGGACAGTAGTATTTTAAATTTTTCATTGTGTCGGTGGGCTGACAGTCTAAGTTTCTTAAAATATATTTTTATGTTTGTTTAGCCAAATTAGTTTAACAAACATGGTGTTGTTTTTAAGCAAATTTAAATTGTGCTGTAATGGGTTTTTGTTTTTAGTTGAATAAATCTATTTAAATTGTTATTAAGGTCAGGATTATTTTTCTCCTTCCTAAGTACAACAGAACAGTGGTGTCCAAATATGAATGATTAACCCATTAAACTGGGGAGAAAAAAGTAATTATAAAAAGGGATCTAAAAATCTTCATCTACTTGCATGTTAAAATAGCAAGAACTAGTTTTGGTAGAAACTTTGATTTAAATCACCGATTTAAATCAAGCCTTACTGACTAGTGATTTAAATCGTGATTTAAATCAAATCCACCCTGACAGCATATATCCATAATTCATATATACCAAAGCCTTGGTTGTTCTAAGAGCTCCTGTAGCTCGAAACGCATCAGTGGGACTAAAGACTGCCTAGTGGAGTTCACCGTTTAACGCACACCGATTAAAACATATGATTTTATCTTTATATTTTTGAAACATTGGATGCTGGACAAAACATTTCTTCTATCTTGGATGGTTGTTCTATGATGGAGGTGGGAGAATGGAGACCCTGACATTATTTGGAAATCTAAAGCAGCGAACTAAAGGAGAAGGTATAAAGTGTGAAACACATTCATGTGGCTCTCTCCATTAACATCTATTGGAGTTCTGAAGACAGACTTGTATGTACAAAGGTCTCCTTATGCATCGAATTGACCAACCACTTTGTATTGCAGAACAGAGGTCAACTACGGGGCCAGGGGTAAAACAGACTGGTTCTCCACTGTAAGTACGAAAGTAGTGAAAGAGGGAACAAAAAAAAAACAAAAAAAAAAAAGCAATGTCTCCATAAATATATAGAAAGGTTTTCACTATTCACACTGGATTCTGAAAGGGCCTAAAAGGGGTTTAACCATGATAGAAAGTGAGGTCATATCACTAGGATATGCCATAATTTTCTGATGGTTGCAGGTGCCAGAGGTGGGACCTGCACCTACCTTGGAAACAGGCCCCCGCAAGCCACAACACAGACTGGAGAGCCAGCTGCGCTTCGTGCATACCTCTCTATTCTGTTCTATGGGAGGTCTGAGCGGAGTCAAACACACTGCTCAGGTGTACCCAGAACTCCGATGGAGCAGAGTGGAGAGGGACTGCGCAAGCACGGTCAGCTCTCCAGTCAGTGCTGTGACTGTCTGCCATTATTTTCGTTGCCAAACCCCTTTAACATCAAAAGAAAAGGATTTTTTTTTTATAGATCTATGTGGGTTTCTTTAAGAATGAATTAAAGGAACTTAGAGATAACCTGTCAGGTGGTTTATGCTGCCCTATTCACGAGCAGGAGGTGATAGTGGAAGAAAAGATGAGCTCTGTCAGATATAGGTTTATGTGATTTTGAACAGGATTTCTAAGTAAAAAGCTGAGGGGAAAAAAACTAAACTAAGATCGTAGGTGTATGAAAAGGGACATTGCTATGCATGATGAAACATCATTCTCCCATTATACAAATCACTGGGTCAGACCACACATGGAATATGGTCTACAGTTTTGGGCACCAGTGCACAGAAAAGATGTTGTAGAATTTTAACAGGTTCAAATGCGGGCAATGAAAATAATAAAAAGGATTGAGTGGACTAATTCTGATGTAGCCACAAAGAAGTCATAGGGTGTTAAATCGGGTGACTGAAGGGCAGCGCTACATTGTTAAACAATTGATTCCTACACAGTTGATCCAACAGTAGAGAGTTAGGGCTTGTTCACACGGAGTTTTGACTCCGCTTTGTAGATCCATCTCTGGTACCGACAGGACGGACCCAGAGACGCATCTAACAATTAGCAGTGAGATCATCACTGCGGGATATGAGGAACACGCAGCAGCGTTCACATGAGAGATCGCTGCTGCGTGTTTATCTCCAGCGCTTTAGGACATGCAATTCTTTCAAAGACAGAGCCAGCAGGCGTGAGGCAAACACGCAGCGGCGATCTCTCGTGTGAACGCCGCTGTGTGTTCCTTGTTGCCGGCAGTGATAAACTCACTGCTAATTGTTAGATGCGTCTCTGTGTTCGTCCTGTCCTTACCTGAGACGCATCTACAAAGCGGATGTCAAAACTCAGTGTGAACAACCCCTTACATTCAGGTATAGGCAAACATCCAAAGGGTGGTGGGGGCCCTCCGCTGTAGTTTTTTTAGGCGAAGCTGTCTTTGGTAAAGATGGGGTTGGGGCCCGCCCTAACCCGAAAAATAAAAGGGCCGTAACTTTGCTCGATAATTAAAAAATTTTTTAACTTTGGGCGAGTCCCTCAGGTACTTGAGGGCAGGTGTCGTTTCTGAGCCCCCCAAAAAGTAAAATTGTTTTCAAAGATTTCCAAGAGGTGGAAGGCAGTCTTATCGCTGAACAGAAGCCCATCAACAAATGTGTCCTCTTTCAACTGGCTCCCCTGTTTGGGTTTTAGTATAGAGGGGGGTGGGTTTTTTTTGGCTTCATGCCCGAGGTTTTGTAAAATTTGCCCTCCGTGGGTTTTGGCACTGAGTCCCGCCTTTTGGGGCTTTTTAAAGGGCTCACTTGTTTTAGTCGAACCTGTCCCCTTACCAAAGCCGGTGGGTGGTCGACTTTTTCAACACTAGTGCTTTCCAAGGCTGCACCAAAAACAAAAAACAAATCTTTTTGGGCTAATTTCCAAATTTTTTCTGAAAGTGTCCGATTAAAAAACACACTGTTTTTGCAAATTCCAACGATAAAGCTTTCTTGTCGTGTTATTTTTTTGACACTTGTAACAAGAATGCTGTGCGTGATTGAGGACTTTGGGGAACAAACCCAGTTTTGCTTTTTTTTCGTCCGGGCATTTACCCCTGGGTTTCTGTAATGCCGCACCAGCCCTTTTGAAAAACCCTTTAAACTTGGAGGGGGGGGGGGGGGGGATCTCTTTGCCATTTTTTATAAATCTAAAACCAAATAAAGTGGAGCAGACATGGGGTTAACGTTTAACTTCGTCGTCTGGTCCGTGAAACTGAAGTCTGCACCAAAAAGTACATCAAAACCACCCCGATCTCAAAATATTTAAAAAGGTTTTACAGAAAAAACATGGGCTTCCCCTTTTCAAAAACACGCACATCTAAAACGGTTTAGTTCCCAAAAGGCTTAACTACTAAAAGCCTTTAAATAAAAATGGGCGCAAAAAGGTATTGTTTAAAACCCCTTTTTTTTTTTCTCTTTTTTATACCTTAAGTTTTTCACTTTGGCCACAAACCCAAATGTCTGCATTCCGGTTTGAGAAAAAAAAGCGCTTTTTCCCTCCGGGGCTGTGAAGCAGAAACCCAAAACCGACTCGTTCCCTCTTTTGGCGCTTTTAAAGTGACAATTTTTACGTTGTTGGTCAGGCTTTTTTCCCCCTTTGTAAATTGTTTTAGGTGAAAAAAAAGGGGTAAAATTTTTTGACTTTGACTTTCGGCCCCATCCACCATCCCTCGCTTGTACTGAGGCACCTTTTTTTAGACAACTCCCCTATTAAATAATTTTTGGCTGCAATTTTTAGCATTTGCTTTTCGCAGTTCTTATGAAAACTGCAGTTTACTGTTTTGCACCTAAAAAATCAAAATTTTAATTTTTATTTTTGTTAGTATTTGGCAAATCCACCTTTTGGCTTTCAACATGTCTAATCCTTTGGGCTCTGGAAGAGAAAGCAGGCTTGACCAAAAAACGATCCCAGGTTTTCACTTCCCAATGTTGGTGAGCTGGACTTGGAACGAATAGGCTTTTTTCTTCAACTCTCCCAAAGTGTGTTTTGGGGTTGGGAGGTCTGGGGGATGTGGGGGCCAATCCAACCTTTTTCATTGCATTGAACCTTCCTTTCCAACCTTGACGTTGCTTCAGGTCGTTTTCCGTTGACAAACTGTCCTTTTCATACCTAGTATGAGTGTTTTAAGTAACCCCTTGAGGATCCCCCATATAGCCACATTGAGGCACCATTTAACCTGTCATTTAATCCAAACTTGGCGTTTAAAAAACCCCCAATCCCCGGTTTCGCCCCCGAACTTGACGTTCCTTCTTCCAAACCCATTTGCCCCTCGGCCCGGGTTTTTTGACTTTCGTCCCCATCCTGCAAAATCCCCGTTTTCCCCTGTTTCATTTTTTTGTATTTTTTGCAAATCGAGCCAGTGCTTCTTTGAAGAGAAAAGAAGTCGAGGTTTCTTCACCTTTTTTTCGGGGCCAACATTCCAGCCCTTGTAAATTGGTTGTATGGTGCTTGCTGGTGTCTGATCTCATTTTTTGAAGCTCAGCCTGTCCCCCGCGGTGTCTGTACGTAGAATGATAGACCTTTTGACGAGTTATTGTTTGAAATTTTGCTTTTACTCCACCCTTGGCTTTGGAAGGACGGACGAACTTTATTTTTACTCTTTCCCGCTGTCAGGCTCAATTATTCAGTTTTGGGAATTTTCTAGGCCCGAGAGCTGCTATCGATGAGCTGGAGAGCCGTTCTTTTTCTTGGGAAATCATTTCATGGCTGCTCGAAAAAACCTTTCCTTGGGAATCAACCTTATAACACCTGAGCTTTAGGGAATGTGGGAAAAAGGCTGTAAAATTTTGTAACAAAGGGGGGGGGGGGGGGGGGAGGGATGTCCCCACCAGGAGCAAAACAGTAACATGACAAGAATCTGCAGAACTAGGTAAATGCTAAATAGCTGCTGATCAAAGTTATGTATAAAATAGCCAAGATTATTACATATATAATGTAATCACCATGGATGGTAAGATATGGAGCCTGAAAGTCAAAAGTTCAAAGCATTGTTACCCCTTTTGCTAGTCAGTGTAAAATATATTTATTGGAAACAACTTTAGAACACACACAGAAAAATTAAATAGTAAATATGCAAAACGCTGCAGTAAGTGGGGGCAGGGGGAGGAAGCAGTTTTCAACAAAAACGTTCTGATTAACTTTTTTTAGACTATGAATTTGTTCTGAGAACTAGTATTGCCACCATCAGATCCTTCATGGGATGACCTCACACCTGATCCAATTATTTCCGGGCTCGAGAAAAAGGCCTCCCCTGCACTAACTTGGGTCGGTGGTAAAGCGGTGACCACATGATCAACATTTCTAACAATTTCAGGGTATAAAAGAAGCACCTTATGCACAGTCAGTTTCGATGAACGGGTGAACTCTTCTACTTCTTTGAAACCAAGTGAAAAATTTTGCTGAAATCGGTCTGTCATCTAAATCCTTTTCAAAATTAACTTTCATCGATGAGCTAAGATATGGCGCAAAGCATGGCAAACCCAATTCCCTTTTTGCTTTTGGGCACCGCTTAAATAATGGACAAATTTTTATTATTTGGGGGAGTCTTTCCATTTTCTAACGACTACATTAAGAAAAGGGTTTGGTCAATGTATTAGATAAGGGATTCACAAAGGAGATAGTCACCGTCCACCCCCCCCCCCCCCCCCTCCCCCCCCCCTCCACGTGATTTTTTCCCCGGGAAAGATCCCTAAAAACCCTCCTACACAAAGGCAATGGGTTACCCCCTGTTCAAGGTTTTTTGTCCATTACTGCGTAAAGCATCTCTCAAATGCTGTTAAAGCATCGGGCAAGTGGTTGACCCTAGTTTATGCAAAACAGCCCGCAAAAATTTAAAATTGAGGGCTCGGGTGCTTGAAATCTAATGAAAATTCCTTTTTAAGGTTTTGTTCCACCTTCAATGAAGTGATTAGTGTGACGAAATACCACAACCTTGGGGCAAGGAGAGAAACCCACCTTCCTTTATTTTTAAACCCTTTAAAAAAGCTGCCCCTTTAAAAATACGGGGGGAAAATAAATTACTAAGGTCACTTGCTAGAGCATTGGGGAAAATAATAATAATGAATACCAAAAAGACCCTAATTCAATTCCATCAGAGTACTGCAAGTCTATAAGAAATTTAATCAAGATAAAAAAAAAAAAAAAAAAATACCACCAGAAAATAAATCAACTTTGAGGTCTAATAGTGCTTTCACACAGCGTTTTGGTACATTTTTAACTGTCCTCCAGTTATGTGCCTTTATTACCAGCAAGCATCAATTAGTGTGTTTTAAAAAAATTTAAAGATTAAAACAGAATTTGATTACTTACTTAGACAACTGAAAGAAGCTTGCTGCTAATAAAGGCAGTTTAATTGAAGCACAGTTATAAGGCACCCTAAAGTATTAGCGCCGGTTCACACGGCTTATTCAAGTCGTAATTGCGGGACGGATTTCGCCCGCAATACGGCTTGAATAAGAGGCAGGGGCACTGCCCCCCCCGGGCCCCTAGACTCAAATTTTTCCCCTGTGGTATTTCGCCGGATAAGAAATGTCACTTTCTCCCCCGGGCGGATTCACTGAGCGAGAAGGGGAGAAAATCCATGTTCCTTGGAGCTGTGGTTACTGTAATGGCTGGGCGGATTCCACGACGCGCGCAGTACAGGGCCCAAAACGGCTCAATCCGTGCTCAAAATAACCCGGGGAAGGCCTTTAAAGTATAAGCATATGTACACCTTGCAGCTCCTCTCCGCATGGACATTTCAGAAAGTCTGTGTAGAGATCTACTGCCACCACCCGGACACCTATAGTCAATTGGTGGTCGGTTTTTCCAAATAGTAAAAGTATGTCTTAAAAAATTGCATATAGGATGAAAATTTGCTCTAGTCAAGAGTTTGTTTTACTTCCCCAAAAATTTTCCGTCAGGATCCCTTGATGTGGGGCCCTTCATGAAAACAGCTAAACATGGCCTAGCCACCGGTCCCCGGGGCCTGCAGTGACAAAAATCGAAGAAATACAAGCCTTCACGGCAGCATCCTAAAAGTTCAAAGAGATGAAAGCAAGCAGAGCCAACACCTGTAAGGGGGGAGAAAAAAAAAACAAAAAAAAAAAAAAAACACACCACATAAAAAAAATATATACTAATCTGTATAGCTTGTGTGCATATGCCGACTATAAACCCAAAACATGAATGCCTAAAAAAACCCCCGGTGGGTCTCCATTGACCCTATAGCAAAAAAACAAAAAAAACACACACACACACCTCCCAAAAACCTACACCTGTCCCCCATTCTCTATTGGTAACTTTAAACACAAACGATATGTGGTCATTAGCTCTAGTGGGAAAAAAAAGAAAACCTGTCATATACACGGGAAAAAGTGTTTTGGGGGGTGTGTGTGTTGTTGGTGTGTGTGTGGTTTGTGTGTGTTGTGGTGTGTTGTGTGTGGGGGGTTTTTGCGTATTATTCCCCCCTCCCCTTAGCACACAAAAGAAAAAAGAAAAAAAAGGAAGCGAAAGTAATATTTTACTCTATATAAATAATATATGTTCTGCCTTTAAGAAAGATCTCCCCAAGGAGTCTCCATCAGAAAGAGTTAAGGTTTCCTGATGAAGGAAGCGAGAAGTTAATATTTCCCTTTTGGAGTGTCAGAAAGTATAAAATCAAAAACACAGAGCAACCAGACTATTGCCCACAAACTTGTCTGATAAAATGGAGAGCACTCTCATTGATGAAATAATGCACCAAAAATATATAATATGTGGTCGGTTGTGAACCCCCAAAAGAATGGGGGTGACGAAGTTCAATGGGCTGTGCTGTACCGGATTGGTAAATGTTCATTTCTCACGAGGAACCAAAAAAAAAAAAAAAAGCATATGTAGTGGACCTAGAGAAATAAACATTTACGATAGAAAGTGTATTCAGCACTTGCACAAATACAGCCCTAGCATACTGTAGTCTCAAAAACAGCCAGACCAGGTATGGACAGAACTAGAACACCCCTAATTTTACATATAGTCTTTGCTGGGACCACCCTCTTTGTTTCACAGTCCAATAGTTTATATTGTGATTTATAAACGTTATTACTCTTAAAAACCGGTTTGTCTTCTGGCATGATATTTCCAACAGAATTCCAAAGGGAAATGATTGTTGGTGAGCACCTGGTAGGTGCATCTGTGACCCAAGTTGGTGGGTGTGCAAGGTCTATTGCTTTCTTAATCTACTCTAACTACCCAAAGATCAGCATAATATCTTGAGACTGTAGCAGCTTTGACTGAAAGTCAAAGCTTAATGTAAGGGACAGAAGAGCACTTTGCAGTAATTTCAGGGGCCATAGTTTTTTGTTTTCTGGCTATAATTTGACAGAGTTGTATGCAGGTTTCAGGGCACCAATATCGTTAAAAACTCAGGCTGCACTGCACAAAGTTGATATCCATGGCAGAGGTGCAACAGTCAAACACTGTGTTCAATGGTACAATTACTATAGAACATGGACACGGGACATGCAGGAGCATGTGAAATGGCCATTTGAGTAAATTTTCACTGTCACCCCCACCCCTAGTTAGGATCATGTGTATGTCTGGAGATCAGAAGTTTACAATCTTGACAGCCTTAGGTCCGTTAACCAGTTTCTGTATGAGGTACAATATCCTGGCAAGTTTTGGGTCCAATAGTGGTCCATGAAGTTAAGGAAACTGCCCAGAAGTATGGCAACACAACCTTCCATGATAACAATGCTCCTATCCACACTGCTGGGTGCATTGAAGCTTGGTTCGAGAAGCAGGATAAGGACGTTAAAGGGGTTGTCTCACTACAGCGAGACATCTTATCTTAGTCCTGTTTTCTTTTTTGAATTCAGAGGCATGTTTACTGGATTTACTGGCTTCTACTGGCCTGCAGTGACAAGCTGCTGAGAACACCAGGTCTGTAGCTATAGCGACCAGTGCTGGCAGCCTATCAGGAGAGAAAGTACAGGTCTGTAGCGCTAGTGACCTGAGGAGCTGATGCAGCCCATGCAAGAGGGGATATCTAGGAATAGGTAAGATATTGTTAAAGGACCTATATTGCAAAGTGACTTGTTTTTGCAAGATCATGAAGATAAAAAGCAATCCTTGTAGTGAGTCAACTCCTTTAAAGGGGTTCTATCATTACATTAAATGGTCTTCAGAATAAGGGGACAGGGAAAAGAAACTTTGCAATTGGATGTAATTTGCAAAGCTGTCTTGTTTTCACAGTCTCCCTTATCTTTGTTTTCTGTAAACACTTTTCCCCCAGTGCCAGTCAGATCCCACCTCCTTTCATTTCATTGGCTGCTGGCTCTACTAATTTACATTCTGTTCGGTCCATGGTCGTATTCACGGTAGCGTGCATTCCTGCCGCTCTCACTCAGAATAAGGGGCCGGTGACCATTTCACTCTATACAGCCACCAGCTCCTCAGTGACACTGCAGCTGCTTCTACAATCAGAAAACAGCAGAATTGTGCCTCGGTGCCTTGTGTAAACATAGAAGGGAGACGGATCTGTGCTCTGGATGAGTTCATAGAACACTGAATTCAACTGTAACAAATCTCCAGCTGTGAGGAGAAGAGATCAGTGCTGAATTCATAGAAGACTGTCTAGATTGAATGCAGGCCTATGGTATGTAAACAGCTCTTACAAAATAAGACTGCATGGGGAGAGGACAGGGACATGTAGACTCGGGGGCGGGGAACACACCGACTTGGGAGAAAGCATGAACAGTGAGAGAGGAGGAGATGAAGCGATACATCCCCTTTAAGCATCAACCCTGGCCAGCCCGGTCAGACTTGAATATTATTGAAGGTTAGGAGTAGATTCTCATCCCCTGCTTAGATCGATAATTAGCATTGAGGAGTGGAACAAAATTGAGAAAGTGTTTGGTATTTATATTTGTCTATTCCTGGACTTATTTTAGCTGCAATATGTTCATTCAGGTTTAACCTTGCAGAGGCAACCATCTAGTTTTTGTACAGGTAAGTATGTTGGTGCTAATTTACAGGTATTAATTTGAAGGCGGGAAACCCAAGAAATGTGTTCTAGGGCAAGCCAAACTATCCAATGTTTGAAAATGTATTTTTCTCTAGCACCACACTAGTTCAGTCCTCTTAAATTTCATCTTATAAAACAGCCAGTATTGCACAATCAATAATTCAGACGCGTTCTGGGCTCCAGCCTGTTTTCATTGCAACAAAACCATACTGATGTGTATTAGTGTAGTGCTTACAGTGATTGGCGGCCTAGTAGCCCCTCTACAGTATAGTGCTACATGTTATTTAGGGCTCTCTACATGTGCCAAGATGAGCAACTCCTTTAGACGACAGATGAGGGCCCCCTTTTTCTCTGTTACATTGTGTATAAAGTACATTATCCAAAAGAAGCTTCTGTCCTCTCATAGAAAGTGATTTCCAGCAGCTATTTCTGACTGTTATATAGAAGGACATGCTTTATCTGTATTCATCATCTCCTTCATCTTGCATTATATTGGTGACATTTTAGGACTTCGGGACCAATTACCAGTTTTCCATAGGGTAACGGTTTCAATATACAATTCTGTCACCAAAACCAATTAACCCCTTAACTCCTAGGCCTGAAAAGTAGTTAATGACCAGAAAGTTTTTTTCGTTTTTGCCTCCTTGTGTTTCAACAGTTGTAACTTTTATTTTTTCAATGACGCAGTTGGATGAGGTCTCTTTTTAATTCGAGACAAGTTGTACTTTATGGGGGAATAGTTTAAGTTCACTTATAAATAATTGCAGAATTTAAAAAAAAAAAAAAAAAAAAAGTTTGTTCTTTTACACCACTCATTTCACACATAACTTGTTAGATTAATTCTACAGGTTATTACGGTCATATGGATACCTAAAAAGGTGTAGGTTTTTTAGTGTCTAATTTATGCACATTTTTTATTAACTACGTTTAGTTTATTTATTTTTTTTTACACTTTAGGTTTGTTTTTTTTACTCCCATGACGGGAGAACCGTTTTATTTTTTTTTTTTTTTTTACACTTAGTAATGTATTAGCATATTCATATATGCTAATACATCATCATTTGTGTCAGTCTGACACAGGCAGTGTTCAGGACAGTCTCTCAATAATGTGATTCAATTAGACGTATACCACTAGTCTCTAGCTACTATTCTGAGCTGCCTTTTTCACTCGCATATCACATATGGGGCAATGATAGTAGGCTATTTTTCAGACAGTAATATAAATTTATTCAATAACGTTAGTCCCGTATTTACGGACACATTTAAAACTTCTAAGCACAAATAGAAAAGAGACGTGTATACTCAATATTAGTAGTCCAGCATAGAACTTGTGTTGGGAACTCAACCCCTCCATAGACGAACCTGGGGAGATTATGACAAGGGGTGAGCTGCACACTCAGAGAGCGACGTTTCGGGGGCTCCGCCCCCTTTCTTAAACTTGAGAAACCAGCAATGGTCAGCCAATTCTAGCATATTGTGGGGATAGGCCATAAATGTCTGGAATGGGAATACCCTTTTAAGGACAATGTACTGCGGACCAGGATTTCACAAAGTCAACTGCTACCCAGGAAATTTATTTATAGCTACAATAAAAAAAATTTCAACCTAAATATGACACAAATACACAAACTGTGCTAGAGACAAAAGGGATACAGCCATCAGAAATGAAAATTTTTGTTAAAGCCAATAATCCTAGAAAAAAAAATATATACAATTTTGGACAATATTTTTATTTACTTTGGAGATTCTATGTACTTAAAAATTACATATGCTGTGCAAAAGACCTTTTGTTTGGCAGGGCAGACTAATCTCGCTTAACTTCAGCTGCTACTTATCTCTACATAGTCTCATTACAAACAGCAATTAATGACCATGATTGCTCTAGTGTTCTCTCTACAGGGATAGAAAAGATTATACTAGACCAGAGCACTACCTAAAAAGGAAAATAAGGTAATTTTTTCTACACCGTGGAGGTAGGGAGGAGGGTTCTCCACACTTATCAGGTTACTGCTGCTATTTACACTTCTCAGACCAGAGCCAACCAGAAAGGACTATCAAGCAATCCTCTCACTGCTGTGCTATCAGAGCTCACGGAATTGAAATCAGCCAGATTAATGTACATAGGGCAATTAAACAGCTTCTCTGGAGTTCATGGACTACTAGTGGTTCATGTGGCAGATGCCAGGAGAATATTTATTGCGTGAACCCATGCAATTTAATGAACACATGGACAATCTTTTGTTCCTACTAAAATTTTAATGCCACAGCATAGACAGACATTCTACAGCAGCTGTCTCCAACCTGTGGTCAAACCACAACTCTCAGTATGCCTCAACAACCTCGGTTACCAGGACATGCTGAGAGTTGTACTCTGCAACAGAGAGAGGGAGGGCTAGAAGAGGAGATGTTAAGATCTACCTTTTCTAAATATATCAACTGTCAGCTTAAAATCTGTGGAGAGCTGTTAATGTCATCTAATAGGTTCAGCAGTGGCGGGAACACCAGAGAGCGGTTCTCAAGGAAACCATTCTCAAAGGTTCTGAGGAGATAATTACAGGTTTCCTTCCTCCTCAGATAATTAATACACCATACGCTGGTAACGTTTATAGGAGTCAACAAAAATAAAAAAAAAAATAAATGTATCTTCTCAGATGCACACATTATGTACAGGGATTATGTCTACTCCCCTCCCATAATCCTGGTGGAGCAAAGGATACTAGACCCTGCGGGGACTCCTCTAAAATGGGTTTTCTAGGTTTCTCCATAGGAATCCAGCACTGGGATCATACAGACATAAAATAGAACTCTATATAGTGAAGGCTTTTTGTTAGCATGTAACACTATATATACTCCCCCCGTGTTTAGTATTGTTTGGTTAGCTTTTACCACACATCTGAGAAAAACCACAGCTGGCTAAGCTTTCTCCTCCTATATACACCATGTTGAAGGCTGTTTGTAGCATTCATTTGTTATATTACTGCAACTACTCGATTTTTATCCCATTTACTAGCACCTTGTCCCTTGTATTCTATTAATACTCTTTTTGGCTTAATAGTTTTACGCCTTAATAAGCCATGCTAGCTTTATTGCTGAGGAATCCCAGGCTACTCAGAAGGGGGAGGAGATTAGGGACAGGTGCCATTACATGGCCATCCATTTTAGGGCAACTGCCCTACTTTTCAAGATGGAGTTACTGGTAAATAGGGTGCCCCATAAGATGTTAGAGGGGGTTTGTTTTCTCACTACAAATTATTAAAAGGGTTGTCTCACTACAAAGAATCACCTTCTGAGGGCTTTCTAGTTTCCCAAGTGACCGACCTGTGTATCCTTCTCCACTGCTGTTTGTTCTGATAGCAGGGAGTGAGGTCACATGTCTCAGCAGTGTGAGCTTGTGCGTTATCTGATCTTTCAGACAAAAGACAGTAATTACTCAACTGTTTACATTAGCTCAGAAGCTTCTCTGGACCACAGAGAAGGTAAGTTATTTAATCTAGACTGATAAAGAGAAGTCTGAATACACGGAGTTCATATGCCAATTACAGACCGCTTGACCAGGAAGTGACTGAGCAAAGCAGCATTATTTCATTCATGCATCCTGCGAAACTTTGAGACCAGACAACCCCTTTAGCTTGTAGGGAAAGGTAATTAAAGACTATTACCAAACACATTTCTGTTCAGATTTTGCTTTGTTTAGAAGATTTTGTATACTACTAGTGTACAGCAGTTTCTCTAGTTTACGATCCACCTCTCTGCTGTCTTTCATTGCTCTAAGCAGCACTGTCATCCGTAGGGAGCTCACTGCCTGCTGAATCTGATCTCTAGCACAGGAGCTTTTTTTATCTAACTTAAAGAGAAGTTTTAATTTCAGAGTTCTGTAGCCCTACACACTACAGTTTATTGTAACAGGAAAAGCAGCATTGACATGCCATATCACTGCTATAGAGCCATGCACAGCCTAACCAGGTAGGGAGTCTGAAGCTGGTTGTGGCTCTGTAAAACAGCATAGTGAAACAACCCCTTTAAACCTTGGAGGAAGACAGTGTGTAATCCACAAACAAGGAATCAGTCTTGGTAGAAGGGTTTCTTAACCCCGTTTCTTCGATTTTTTTTTTTTTTTTTGTATTTTATTAGTGTTTTTAGAGGAGAACATGCAGCCAAAACCAACATAACTGGGCTACGACAACTAATCTGAGTTGGACTAAACAGACTCCACTTTCTCCAACAGTGATAACTCAATTCTCAATATCTCTTTATAGAGATTGGAGCTTTGTTTTCCCTGTACAAAGATCCATATCTCCTGAATGGACAGAGATACTTGATAAAACTGTCTTTCTGCAGACACTCACAGTTAGAACTTCCTGCATTAAGTGCAATTATGGAATTCCGTGTAGAAACAGTAGGCGCCCTCAACTAGGGGCAGCAGGCAGACGGAAATGTATTATTTAAACTAGGTCTAGGTGGACGATTGTGGCACCTTGCGGACTAATTTAGTTCAAAAAAACAAAAAACACACACAACAAAAAAACACAGTATTTTAAAGGACTGTCGCACCACAAACTACTTAAACCCACCAGGATCAGCTGATTGACATATCTGGGTGTCAATGGATGTTGGAGCCTGCAACAGGAAAAATGCATTACATAGTGGCCAATAAGAGGACAGTAGCACTGTGTGCTGGCCCTGGGATACCATTGTGCCCTAATGGACTATGTGCACAGTATTTGTCCTGACGTAGTCATGTGCTGTACTTACCCTGGATTAGCTGAGCAGCCAGCATTTGGAGAGGCAAGTATACTTTTTTATGTAAGTAACCACACGTTTATGCCTATTTGTTGCTGGCAGACCCATCTGCATGCATGAGTCAAATTTTATTTATTTAGCCAGTATATTAAAAGTGAACAGAGCCAAGCTGGATACAGATGTTGGTTGTAAATCTGCTACAATATGGGTTTTTGAAGGTTTAGGGTTATTAACGGGAAGAGCTTTTACACAGTTTTCCAGAGGCGGATGCTTAACGGAAATAGAAAAAAAAAATATATATATATTTTTTATTTTTTTATTTTTATTTATATTTTGACCAGTTGGGTCAGATTTCTTTTCAGCTATATCCAGGTATGCCAACAAGGAGAAGAATATCAACATGCTCTCCTTACATAGGGCGTAAACTTATGCAGCAGATTCTTACTTACAGAAATGCCTTGAGCCAACTCGAGATAATACAGCAAGATACCTGCTTGGGGTGTTGCCTGAATTATCTACATCACAGCGCAACACCTCAAATGAGTCCCTTAGTCTATAACTCATATTAGACACATCCTATGCAGGGCATGAAGCCAACACCAATGAACAGCAACTTAAAGGTGTTTTCTGATGACAAAAGATTAGCTTTCAACAAGCAGGGAACAATAAATTAAGACTTTTACTAAATACATTGCGCTTTGATATTCTCTGGTCAGGAGAGTAGAGATTTTTATTAGATTGCACACAAGTTTCGCTGGTTACGGTCCTGCTCTCCCCTCCTCTCTCTGCGCTTTGTCTTATCTAATAAGTGATGTCGGCACAGGACGGATGGCAGCTTGAAAATAAACAAATAAAAGGAGATTAACTTTGATACGCACTGGCTTTCACGCCTTTGAGCTCTGTAGGCTTAACCCTCCTGCAGTCATGTTAGAAGAGCTGGGAAGACAGAGCTGATATGCTAATCACTGCTATAGAACTACCCTGGAAGTGCATCCGAAGCTGCCTGTGGCTTTGTGAGTGAAACAACACAGTAAGAAAACCCCTTTAACCCAGTGCTTAGGCCATTAAATGCTTGCTAGATTTGATGCAAGCACCTACAATACTTGTCATATTCGCTATACATTTTCCCCTTTTCTTCATGCAGTTGTAACATGAGCCACAGCAAGAGTTTCCTACCTAGTCTGTTGTCTTTTTAGATGTGGAAGGTTAAATAAGGAGCCTCGCTCGATGCCAATGTAAACTCATCTGGGGTGCTGAAATACAGAGGATTTGGATTTATAACCCTGAAGGGGTTTCAGCAGCAAAAAAAATGGCTTAGAGGCGCTCCAGCTCCAAAATATACAAAGGATTCCTACATGATGATGCACTGGACTCTTAGGTTGGAAAGTTATGACATTTACAGAGATCTAGTCTCATACAGTCTCTTTAAAATTAACTAAATATCTAGACCGGCCTTTTGCCTTCACAAACAGCACCCATCTTGGCCATAACTGCGTCTGGTATTGTAGCTCATTCCTACTCAAATGAATATCAGACTACAGAATGAAGTAGCACAGTTGCTGGAAAAAAAGATCAGATCTAATGCAGCCCCTGGTCTAAAAAAAAAAATAAAAAATCCAAACCCCACCTCTCCCCCGATCCCAGCTGGACCAATACTTATAAGCAGGCAGCCCATCAATTCTCTATTGACTAGTAGTGACCTCAAGGGGAAACACTGGGCATGGGTGGGTACTTGGTACAGAACCTCAAGTACTGCAGTGCCTAAGAGGCAGAGCATGACAAAGGGTTCTCTCTATTTTACATGGACTTTCTGTAATCTGAACAAGTATGTTTCTAGTCATGCTCGGTTTTCAGACGGAATCTGTGCTTGTGAATATGAAGGGGGGGGGGGGGGGGGGGGGGGAGGGCTTTTCTCTGCTCATCGCGGAGAAGAGCCGGGCCCTCGCACTCCTCCTTCCCCGCCCATGCACGTAGACCGGGTCTTTGAATTCAGAACAAGATTAATGAGTTGCTCCTTGAAAGTTAATGGAAGCTAGGGCACGGAGGCTTAGATGGATCAGCTACACATCCTCAGTTGGGCCGCTTCTTTCCCCTCGTATCAACCACAAAGCCATTTGATTTTGCAGAGCGTTTTCCCTTCTCAGTGCTGAGATTTTAGGGCTGACTTTTCTGTATCTGAAGTGCACTGATCGCGACTTTCCATGTTCACAGTAAGTGAATGGACGCGGTGTCCTGGCATTCACGGCCAGGCTTGGTCATAACAGGTCACACAAAAAAGGTCCCCTACAGCAGCTCAGCACTGGGAATGCCATAGAAGCTGTTCAGTATAGGGCTGGAATCCGGTGACAGCTCGTAGCATACTTATAGGTCGTTACCGTTGCCAGGGTTTACATGCATCTTCAGATTGGTAAAAATGGGTACTTAAATCATTCTCCATAAGACCTCATAGAAACCTAAAAACCTATATTAAAACAAAAAAAAAAAAAAGGACCCACCTCACCCCGCGCCACACTTGGAACATGTACATTCTTTCACCAGATTTTTGATGGAAAAAGCCCTGTTCAATGTTAATGGGCTGGCCGAATCCAAAAACTGACTGCAAAATCTGTGCCTAAAATGAAAACAGATGTAAATGCACTTCAGATTCTGACAGATTTGACAACTGCCGTGTGGACGTATCCTTACCTGCAGACACCTGTAACAGCAACCTACAGAGAGACACTTGTCAAACACTCTTTTATACGGATTCTAACCTGTTCCCACCACTGTGGATAAGGCTATGTTCACAGCAATATTGGACGTGCTGTCCTCATATTTCACACGTTCTGCGCTATTACAGGCGAGTACGTCCCCAATATTACGGTAATCCATAGTTCTCTATGAGAACTGTGGATTACGTCTCCTCTCCCTGCTCGCACAATACGCCGAGTGGGGAGAGAAGTGACATGTCAATTATTCACGGCGTATACAATGAATGTCTATGGGGCCGGCGGGCTGTCGTCCCCTCAGCACCACCCCCGAGCACACGGCGTAATTGCGGGCGAAATACGTCCCCGCAATTACACTCTGAACATAGCCTAAAACTCTCAGCAAAACAGGAAGAGAGAGTGGGAGCAGGGGGAAGGAGTAACCATATGGTTCTCGATCTGTGAAAGCGCACTGTAATGGCAGCTGTTACTGGTGACCAGCTATCTATGAAATCAGGTTCACTCATGGCAAAATCTTTCCCTTTAAAACAATGGGCACCTTCCTGAAACCTAACAGACCCCATTATCGGGCATTAGGCTTGTGGGGCTCTGAAGGTGCATAAGTTATAACTGGTCTGACTTATTTTTACTTTCTGTTATTCTACAACTTTCATTGAATAAGAAAAAAAAAAAAAAAAAAAAAAAAAAAGAATAAAATGAAAAAAACCATTCCATTCTAGTGTTGATGCGGCCAGTAGTCTCTATGTCCTTCCAGACACCATGAGACCACCACAGGCAGTTAGTGGCTTTGGTTATCATGTACCATCCCCACGACACCATGTGAAATTCACTTTCTCAGCGGCGATGTCAAGGAAATGGTGTGTGACCGCTGAAGACACTGATCGGCAGAAACAGGAAGAGACTGGGGAAAACTATCAGCAGGAAAGCTATTTTTTGCTCTCTACCGCTATAGCTTAAAAAAAAAAAAAAAAAAGTGGACAGCCCCTTTAAGTTGGGTTTGTCTACAAATATCCTATGAACATGGGATAGATCTGTAAAGGTTAGAATACTGAGACCACACCAACGGCTTGAACAGGGGACCATGAGGGCAGAGAAGTCAAATGGAGAATGGTTAGAACCCAATTAATCTCGGATTTTTCACCTAACCTATGGGGGACTTTTCCTTTAAGGCGCTAAAGCTTTTAAAAGTGATCAGGCTAGGCCTCAAAAAAAAAAAAAAAAGACTGATGCGGTCTTATGTGAATGGGATTCGGCTAATATGAAAATTACAGCAAAGGCAGCGTGACCAGCCTTAAACAGAATAAGCTTCAGGGCCACAGCCTTCAAACAGCTGACTGTCGGGGGTACCCCTACTGATCTACTAGATAGACACCCTCTTTAAAGCCTAATTTCAGGGCCGAAAAATAGAAATTCACCAAAATGGACCGAACAGCCACATATACACACTGATCTATTGCAAAGGAAAATTTACAAAACTGAACCAAGATTCTTACATTTTAATACTTTGAGGATGAGCCGTCAATGCGTGACCAGTAGGTTCCCAGCTCCAGGACCCATGTCGGCCAACACAATCAAAGGGCCGCAGCGCACAGCAATGGCTCAGGGGCTTAAATACAGTTCAGCGACTCTAGGCTCTCATTCTGCATTGCTGACTGGTTGGAATTCTGCCTGTATAAGGGACCCCTTGAACGCAGCTTTTCAGACAATCCCTGATACCAGGAGGAATTTACTTCCAACATAAGCTGTAATTGTTACATTTTTGTAGCCAGGGAACGAGTTAATCTACGGCATATTCATCATCACAAATAGCAGGAATGCAGTGCCATGTGTTTAGATCCTGACCTTTACAAAGGGCAAAGAGTTCACAAGCGCAATCTAAATACAAGCAGGCAGCACTACCCAGAATCAGCAGATTACCCCATAATAGCAGGGAGGAAACGAAAACTAAAACTTCCTCTATGTTCTGCACTGCAATGAGACCATGTGGCCACCATGGCTAGAGCTAGATAGATACCCACACTAGTGCATCACACCCGCTCAGGCTGCGCAGCTCCAATGTCCTGCAGAACCCAATAGACTTCCACTATGTTCTGCTCAACACTGAGACCATGTGGCCACCATGGCTAGAGCTAGATAGATAGCCACACTAATGCATCACACCCGCTCAGGCTGCGCAGCTCCAATGTCCTGCAGAACTATGGGGCCCAGTAGACTTCCACTATGTTCTGCACTGCAATGAGCCCCTTTGTGGCCACCAGGGGCTGGGGAGTAGATAGATCCCACACAAATTGCATCAACCCGTCGGGGTGCGAGCCCCAATGCCCTGCAGAACCCAAATGGGATTTTTAACCCCATTTCTGCACTCCCTAAATGAAAAACTTTTGGTGAATGGACACCAGGGATGGGGACTATTACCTACACAAAACCACCTCACCCCGTTTAGGCTGCGCGCCCCAAAGGGTCCGGGCAGAACTTGGGGGCCCGGGGGGGTTGGGAGCTTCTTTACAAACAATTTAGCTACAGATGAAAATTGTTTGGATTTTTTAAATTTTTGTTGTTTGATTTGGGTAAAGGTTCAGCCCGGGATATGGCCTTTACTTGGGTTTTATTTTCAAGGGAAAATCCTTTTAAGACAGCAAAATCAAAGGGCCTGGGGAAACTTTTCATTGTGGTGGAGGTTAGCTTTTGGTCCCTGGGTTTTTAAAACTAGAAAAGAATGAACCCAAAAAAAGGAAAAAAAAAAAGAGGGGGGAGAGCTAAGAAACGACGGTCCCCCCTTGCCCTTGTGGAGGGGGGAGGGTACTGCGGTTTGGAGTAATTTATTTTTTGGGGAATTTTAAAGGCTTTTTTTGGGTCAATTAAAAAGGTTTTTTCCCGGGCTGGGAAATTACCACCAAAAAGGGTTCCTTCCCCCATGAAAGTCTCACAAAAAAAACCCGGGAAAAAAAGAAAATTGCGGCCCGCATCGCCCTGCCCCACCCAGGGGTTGAGATACAGGGGGGCGATTGCAGTCCCCCCCGGGCCCTGCAGCCTGGGGGGCCCAAAGCCACTCTACAACATAAGAAGATTTACCAGCATCCTAAGTGGCACATGCAGCAGGCCCCCCCCTCCCCCCCCCCCCATTTCACTTTTTGCACTAGGGCCCCAGAGCTTCAAGTTACGCCTCTGTGCACACCTTACCACTTCTCCATAAAAAGGACCCATGGTCATTCCTAATAGGTCTATTTTATTAAAAGGGTTGTACCACTTAAGACAATGATTGCATATCACTAGGATATCCCATCAATATCCAAGTCCCAGAGCTGGAACGCGGACCCATCAGACAATGATGGAATATCCTAGAGTGAAAATACCCCTTTAAGTTCTTGTGTTTCCCATTACAAAACAATTCTGGAGCATCTGCTCCGTGTTGTGTCGTTCCAGTTATTCCTTCTAGAAATGTATTCCTGAATCTGTCAGATGAATGTTGCCAATTGTTGGGGTGTGTCTGCTCTGTCTGACATTGTCCAATCAGTGGTGAGCGGGTGTGCAGGGACACACCCCTCTGAAAACTGGAAAGGTAACACCCACCTGACAGATTCAGTAATACAACCTAGAGCAGTGTTTCAATTCCAGTCGTCAAGACCCATCGACAGGTGATGTTTTCATGATTCTCCCCAGCATATGCACTGCCAATATTTATCAACCTGTATCAGGGATCTCCCAAGAATAAATGGACAATATTCTTCACCCTGTTATCAGGATCTCACCAGAATGCACTGCCCAATATCTATCACCTGTATCAGGATCTCCCCAGAATACACTGGACATATTCTATCACCTGTATCTGGATCTCCCCAGAATACACTGACTAATATTCTATACTGTAGCAGGATCTCCCCCAGAATACAATGCAATTTCTATCACCTGTATCAGGACCTCCACCAGAAATGCACTGACAATATTATATCACCTGGATCAGGATCTCCACCAGACTGAACTGCCATTATTCTATCACCCTGCATCAGGAATTCTCCCCAGGAATGGCACTGCCAATATTCTTCACCGGTATCAAGATCTCCCATAGAATGCACTGACAATAGTTCTATCACCTGTATCAGGATCTCCCGAAGGAAGGGGGGGGGGGGAAAAATTTACCACTGGACAATAATTATATCACCTGTTTCAGGATCTCCAACAGCAACACTGGACAATTATTTCACCTGTATCAGGATCTCCCCCAGATTGCACTGAAATATTCTATACCTGTATCAGGACCTCCTAGAATGACTGACAAAATTCTATCACCGTGTATCAGGACCTCCCCCGATGACTGACAATATTATATCCCCCTGTTCAGGGATCTCCCCAGACTGCACTGACAATATTATATCACCTTTATCAGGAACTCCCCCAGAATACACTGACAAGATTATATCACACTGTTCAGGATCTCCCCCGAATACACTGACAATATTCTATCACCCTATATCAGGATCTCCAACATATTGCATGCTCCAATAATATATCTCCTGTATCCAGGATCTCCACGTATGTACTGCCAATATTATCATCACTGTATCAGGAAACATCACACAGAATGCACTGACAATAATACTATCACCTGTTTCAGGGTCCTCACACAGAATCACTGACAATAATTCTATCACCTGCTATCAGGACCTCTCACAGAAATGTTTCTGAAATATTCTATCACCTGTATCAGGATCTCCCCAGAATGCACTGGTCAATATTCTATCCACCTGTATCAGGACCTACCTCAAAGAAGTGCACTGGCCATTATTCTACCCCTGTATAGGACCTCCCCGGACTGCATGGGAAATATTATATCTCTGTATTAGGAATCTCCCCGGACTGCAATGCCAATATTCTATCCCTGATCAGGTTCCCCCAGAAAGCATGGCCAATATTATATCACTTGTTCAGGATTATTGCAACTGATTGCACTGCCAATTTCTATCACCTGTATCAGGATTTCCCCCAGAATGCACTGACAATATTCTATCACCTGTATCAGGATCTCCCACAGAATGCACTGCCAATTAGGGTAGGTTCACATGGCTTAATTACGGGGCATACAGTACGGCCCGCAATTACGCCAGGTCTTTGGGAGTCGCGCTGATCAGCGAGTACTCCTGCGATGCGGCCCAGCGATCGTATTGTACGCCCGAGGAAAGGAGGCGTAATCCATAGTTCTCAAACTGTGGATTACCGTAATGATTGGGGGTGCTTTTCAACCTATAGCTAGAGGAGTAACGCTCGCAATACGTGGCGAAATGTGCCACCAAAATAAGCGGGTGATCTATTACCCCTATTCACTGTGCAATAATGGAAACCCTGAAAACTTGACCTGTTGGTGGGTCTTGAGGACTGGAGTTGGAAACCATGATCTAGAAGAAACGGCACAACACAGAATGGTTATTTCACAGGGAACACGAGTATTCAGTAAAACAGAAATATCAGGAAATGACATAGATCTTCTTTAAGGACCTGGAAGATAAGAATGTGAAATGACAGGTTTTAAAAGGGTTTTGCCACAATCTCATTTCATACCTCCTGCCTCCAGCTTTGTGTTCTCAGAAGGGGGCAATTTTGATTTGTGTGATTGCAGTTCATGTGACCAGCAGGATGGGACATCACCAGGCCTTTCTCTCTTTGTCAAAGAATGGTCTGTTAATGTATTGAAGCTGTGAGTAGCTACATCGTAGCTCAGGACGTAAAAGTTTTTGCCTCACAGCACAAGGGTCCTGGGTTCAAATCCCTGCAGGGATGCACATACCTGATTGAGGCGTTTTGTTTTTGTTTTGTTTATTTGCAATGTTTGACTAATTACTAAGGAGAATACATATAACAATAACAGCAGCACACAAAAAAAAAAAAAAAAAAAAATATACGTTGAAAAAACTTTTGCTTTTTAAAAAAAAAAACAAAAGTTTATGAGGTTCTTAGTTCACATTTTGCGCAAAAACTGCTTATGCCAACTTCGTTTTCAACGAGACCTCAATGATGGGTGGGTCCTACACCTACGTGACTATCAACGCCTATTAATTTCTCTCGTGGTCTATCAGACTACCTTTTCCAGAATGTGAAGCACCGAACAATGAATACATTGCATCATTAATAGTCTATTTGTCAGATGGGTGGAGTGCTCTAAAATCCAAGAGGGGAGCAGCCCATCCCCCCTATTTGTAATAACACAAACCACATAATTAGGAATCAGCCCACTCCAAAATCTATAGATTTAGGTGGCACGCTGTGTCGGCTGTAATCTGAAATACATATAACACTAACAGCAGACACCAAAAAAAAAAAAAAAAAAAAATAATTATCGTCTGAAGAAAAAAAACTTTCTGCTTTTTAAAATAAAAAACAAACGTTTTATGAGGTTTCTGAGTTCCACACTTTGCGCAAAACTGCTAAGCCCACCCTTCGACTTCCTAAATCTTGGATTTTAGACTCCACCCATCTCTACATAGACTTTTTAATGAGTGCAATGTATTCAGTGGTTGGTGCCTTCACTTTCGAAAGGTAGGTCTGATTGACCACAGAGAAATATAGGTTTAGTGTATCGTAGTGTAGGACCCCTCTGCATTGAGGTTCGTTGGAAGTCGAAGGTGTGGCTTAAGCAGTTTGCGCAAAATTGTGAACTAAGAACCTCATAAAACTTTTGTTTTTTTTTTTAAAGCAGAAAGTTTTTCTTCCAACTGACTATAATTTTTTTTTTTTTTTTTTTTTTTTTGTGTGCGATGTTATTGTTATTGGTATTCAGATTACAGCAGGACACAGCGTGCACCTATTTCTTTAGCTTTTTTGGAGGTGCTGATCCAAAATTATGTTTTGTGTAATTGATAAGGAGAACAGAGACTGGAGCTAGAGTGACAGAACTGTGGTCTTGAAACACTCTAGGATCAGCGGCCTGAAATGAGAAGGTGATGTCTGAGCATGTTGCTGACCCGGACTGAGAAGCTCTCAGCCCGGTCGTTATCCCCTGGAGACAAGCTGTTAAACAGTTGGATCACTAATGGAAGCAGCTAAACAACAAACACGGTCCAGAATTTTTTAATAGTAATGAATGGTGAAAAATGTTTGCTTATTTCATTTGCAACTTCCCACGTCAATTTTACTTCTTGTCAAAACCCCTTTAATCACTACATTTCACATGTTTACAACCAGCTGGACATTGTCACCAATAGAACCACTGTTACAGCGGAGGCCCATGCCCCATAGCCTTCTATCTTTAGTTATTTAGTCTACAGTTAGCAGTTTTATAGTGAAATTGGTATCTGGGAAAGAGCGATTGTGACCCAAGAACACCACATTCACCAAATCATGTAGCGTCACTAAGGGGATAAGACTGGTCAGCGTCTTCATTCAGGGAGTTGTTCCCCAGCAAGAATTTGTTGGCCTTCCTATCCCATGTACAGTTAATCACAGGAACTATGTAGGTCCTAGGAACGGATGCAGATTTATTCCACAGTAATATCTCTGGAGTAGCACCAACACCAGTGGGTGCCAGCTGCGTTATACGGCCATCAATCCACTCTAAGGCCATGTTCACACGGCGTGTAGGATCTGTTTTTGGATCCGAAAAACACATTCAAAAGAGCTGCATAAATCACATCAACACACAGGTGCCTGTTTGGATGCATTTTGGCTACAGCAGAACGCATCCTATAGTTTTAACCCCGTAACGACCACCCACCGACTTGACGTCGGCTGGTGCAGGTCGTTCATCTATAGCGATGTCTTTTGGCGTCGCTACAGACATCGGGGTTCGCGGCACCCGGGCGCCGCAGCAGCGCTGGGACGGGCATGTACGTTAAATCATACTGATCCCAGTGCACTACTGCGAGCACCGGGAAGCTGGGGAACCCACGCACCCTGGTGCTTTAACCCTTTGATTCCGGCGGTGCGTTGACCCGACAGAGCCCGAAGAACGGCTGCACAGTCAACCCTGGGGACCTAGAGTGGTATCCACATGACTGTAATAACCTGTAGAATGAATGAAGTTAAATGTGAATGGTGTAAAAAAAAAATAAAAATTATATTATATACTATATATTACAGAATTTTTTTTAATGTCAAGTCGAACTTAAAACTATTCCCCCATAAAGTACAACTTGTCTCAAATAAAATGAGCCCGTCATTGAAAAAAAATTAAAAAAAAGTTACAACTGTTGAAATGCAAGGAGGCAGAAGCTTTAAAAAAAAAAAAAAAAAAAAAAAAAGGTTCTGGTCATTAACTACTTTTCAGGCCTAAAGGGGTTAAATAGGGCATCTGCTGTGTCAAATGGATCAAGAATGGACTTGTCAATTCTATTGAAATGATCAGAAAAGACTGATCACGAAAGATCGCATCAGTGATCACTCGACTGAACACCGATGCGTTGTTTTACATTGAAAGCAATGGAAATCACACTGCACATCGTTAGATGTGTGTTTGGGTCTGAAACACTGATCCAAACGCGCATCTATAAACAGATCCAACACACCGTGTGAACACACCCTAATAGCCAAGAGAAGCATGGCCATTTAACCTATTCTATGTGCACACAGCGTTTTCTAGTGCTGAATCTGTCCCCAAAAAAACATCAAAAACAACTGTATAACACCTATCATTGATTCCTATGTAAAATCTGCATCAGCGTTCACAGAACCCGGATTTTACACATTTTCTGCGTGTGGAAAAACAAGGAACATGTCAATTCCTTGAGGTATTCACACTCAAAACCCTCACGCTTCATTTGTAGTAAATAGGAAATGAAAAGCCTCCTTTAGAAAATACAGCGTACAAATCATCGTTCAGATTTCAGATGAGGATTCTATGCTGATTCAGCTGTGGGAAAGTACCTGTAGATGCTGCAGTCATTACCAGCCGCAGCATCTAAGTGGTTAGAAAGAAAAAGGAGTGCCCTCTCATCACACAGCTTACCACCAGGAACAGAACACCGATGGGTATTCATGGAAGAGGGGGCCCAGAGGTCTGCCCTCTATATGGATGCAAGCGCCATACTTCTGCCAATAAGGAGGTATAAAGTGCCATCTAAGAATAGTGAAGCGTATAGAATTCACTTTCGTCTTGTGCCAATACTATGGAGGGCGTTCATGGACACATTGTGGGGTCTCAACAAAATGTGGTGCGAAATGGTCATACCAACCCATACCAGTTTCATAGTGGTGAGGCTGAGACATATTGGTGCATACACTATACACCACTTTTTGCAGCATTAATGTGTCTCACAACAGGATACATTGATCACTGGAAGCTCCCTAGGGAGGCTTTGGAAAAAAGAAAAACTATAGATAAATTAAATTGTTTAAAAGGGTTTTAATTTCAAAATGTATTGCCTATCTACAGGAGAGCTGCTGTGCAGAGCATTGCTCCCTTATAGGGAGGAAAAAAAATATATAATAATAATCATCAAGGAGGTATGTAGAATTGATAGAGCCACGTCTATAAGGACCTGAACTATAAAATGATCCCAATATGTAAGCCACATAGGAGGTTGTGTTTAAAGCATATATATTTATAATGTGTTTATGTACATACACATTTCTAATTCAGGCCGGCCGACGTACTCGGTTACAAAACTTACATCTGTCCCCTAGTTACTAAATGGAGATTATGGGGACATGCTGGCATTGTAGTTTCATGTTCTTACAGGAGACAGTAGCTGTGGGAATGGAATTTCCAGATGCCACACAGCCAGCACATGAGTGAATCTTCTTACAGAGGCAAGGACAGAAAAACAAACGTTAATAACCCTTCCCTTTTGCAAAACTAAAAAACCCTTTGTGTGGAGTTACATTTAATATATATATATATATATATATATATCTGTTCCGACTTACATACAAATTCAACTTAAAGGAATTGTCTCACTACAGGCTTTCAGCCTACCTCAGTGTGCCTGACAGCATAGGTTTTTGAATTCAGGGGCGTGCTTCTTGTCTGCGCTCCTTCTCATCACCTTCCCCTCAGAACACAGGACAAGCTCTCCTCCTATGATGCAGTAAACTACGATACAGCAGGGGGAGGCAAGGGGTTTGCTGTCAGATGTTAACACCTTGTGTGTGCTATGGTCTTGCGCCATCTGCTGCACTGTGCTGATGTTGTGGCTGGCCTCTTGCTGCTCCTTCCACAGAGTCAGGAGACAGCAGGAAGGGGCCTGCTGATCTTTGAGTGTGGAGCAGAGGTCTGTGTAGCTGTGTATGTAATAGCAGTGGAAGGAGGGGGGGGGATGCGAGTGTTCCTATACTCCCTGCTTAGCATACAAATCTCCAGGGACAATCTCAAGCAAAAAAAACAAATCCCTATAGTCCAGTCAGAACAGACTACAGGGATGCTGTGATGTGAGGTACTATAATCATGATGTGTCACTATTACTGCAGAGCAGGGAGGGATGGGAACCGTTCACATTGCCCCCTGAATCTGTTCTAGTCAGTATAGTCAGGCTCCACAGACATCTTGATTATAGTAACACCAACTTCATGCTATCAAATAAGTAGCTGACCACAGATCAGCATCACCTTCGATTCCTTAACCCAATACCGCGGAGCCATTTTTGGCCTCTCTGTCAGGTCCCTATTTTTTGTAATCTGTCATGTGTCATTATGTGAAAATAACTTTTTGACACTTTTAACCGATCCATGTGTTCAGAGATAGTTTTCTCGTGAACAATTGTGCTTTAAGGTTGTAAGAAATTTTTGGTCAAAATTATGCTTGTTTATTTGTTGAAAAAATTAGCAAAAAAATCGTGGAAAAATTTGAAAATTTACCAATTTTAACTTCAAAATTTCTGCATTTAAACAGATAGTTTTTCACTCAAAAAAAAGTTTATAACTAGCATCTTACCAATGTCTGCTGTAGTTTGGCCATCATTTTTTTAAATGTTCTTTTTTTACGGACATTAGGGGGCTTAGAAATTTAGTTGGTAATTTTCATCAAAATTTTGCATATACATTTTTTAGAGAACCTGTCAGTTCTAACGTGATTTTGATTGGCCTGTATGTTTGATATACCATAAATGAACTCATCTAAGAATTAATACACCCCTTTAAAGTATTCAAGAAACAGCTTTTAGAAGTTTTTAAACCAATGTGCGTGTTTCACAGGAATTAAAGCAAAGTGGAAGTGAAATTCAAAATTTCACTTTTTTTGGAGATTTCAATTTTTTATACATTGTTCACAAGAATACGGTAAATGTGATCTTGGGAATATACAACTTTAATTTTGATTCCCCAGATTGCTTACCCGTTTGAGAGATATCCAATATGTGGCCCCCTAGTGCGCTATTTGGCTCAACCACAAGCCCCAGTATTGGAAGGTGCACTTGGTGACTCTGGGGTCTATTTTCTTACCATTTTATTTAGGGCCATTTCAGGTTTGCGGACACCCGTAGGTTCCCAAAACTTAATAAAAGCTCCCCTTAAAAATACCCCTTAGTGGATAACATACACCTTGAAGGATATATCCAGAGTTGTAGTGAGCATATCAACCCACAGTGTGTCACAAAAATTTTTTAAGCGTTAGGTGTGAAATTAAAAACATTTTTTTTTCAATATCTGCAAATTATGTGAAAATGTTAAATTTTTTACAAGGGAATCCTGGAAAAAAAAGCACCCAAAACCTTGTTACGCAAATTTCTTTCCAAGTTCGACAATTACACCTAATGTGGGTGTATAATCTGCTGTTTGGGGCGAATGGAAGGGGGAACAAGGGTGGGAGTGCTATTTGGCTTTTGGAATGAGATTTTGGGTGGGGCCATGTCGCATTTACAAAGCCCCAAAGTACCAGAACAGTGTGAAACCTTCCAGAAGTCGCCCCATTTTGGATTCAGCACTACCTCATAGATCTCATCTAGGGGGTGTTATGTGCATTCTTGGGGTGCACAGGTGTTACAAAGTTTTTTTTTTTGCATTGAGCTTTGGAAAATGAGGGGAAAACGCAATTCGCATTGTTTTTTGGGCTTCAATTTTTACTGCAATTCGCGTGCTGTTTTAAATGTCAGGTTATCTTTACTTTGGGGGTCGGGGTACAATTGCCATTGGGTATTAGATTTTATTATTTTTTTTATTTTTTTATTACTTGTACACAATAGAATTAGGTCTATCAAAATTAATTGCATTTTTATGTTGTTATGTTATGATAGCAATAACGTTTTCTGTTTTATGATATACGGAGTGATTCTGGGCTTATTTTTGTGGATGAGTTGACGTTTTTATTAGTCCAATTTGGGGGGCATATGCGCTTTGATCATTTTTATTAAGGTTTTTGTGAGGCATTTTGAACAAAATACAGCCATTCATGGTAGTGTTTTTTATTTGTATTTTTTTTTATCAGCGGTCACCATGCAGTTTAAGCTGAACATTAACTTGTATTATCTCAGAGGGTCGATACGATCTACAGCGGATACCACTATTGTTTATTTTTTTTTTTGTTTTACTGCTTTTAACATAAAAAAACACTTTTTTTTTCAAAAAGGACAACAGTATCTTGCATCGCCATGTCTGAGAGCTATTAAATTTTTATTTTTCTGTGTACGGAGCTGTGTAGGGGCTTGTTTTTGCGGGAGAGTAGACGTTTTTATTGGTATATTTTTGTGGGGGACAAGACTTTTTGATCAGTTTTAAATCCGTTTTTTGGAAGGCAGGGTGAAGAAAATACGGCAAATCCTGTAGTGTTTTTTTATTTTTATTTGTAACAGCGCTCACCGTGCGTATCCAGACCAGTTAGCTTTACCTCTCTGGGTCGATTACGATTACGGCGATACCTATTTATTTAGTTTTTTAAATTTGAAGCACTTAAACAAAAAAAAAAAAAAAAGAAAGTGTTTTTATTGTGGTTAAAATACTATTTTTGCATCGCTGTCTTCTGAAAGCATAACTTTTTTATTTTTTCCGTTATACAGAGTTGTGTATTGACTTTTTTTTGCGGGATGACGTGAAGTTTAATTGAGTTACAACTTTAGCTATCTATATGAGTTTTGATCGTTTTTATTCATTTTATGTGCTGCAGGATAATGTTCATAATCGCATTCTGAGTCTGTTTTGTTTTGTTTTTTTTACGGCGTTCACCGTAGGGTGATTTAACGGCGACGATTTATAGGGTTGGGTCGTTACGCAACGCGGCGATACCAAATATGGGTACTTTATTTTTTTTGATCTTTTTTGGGGCGATGGCGTTTTGTAAAAGGGGAAAAGGGCTGTGTACGTGTTTTTATTTTATTTTTTGTGTTTTTATGTTTTACTTTTTTTTTTCACTCTTTGAATTTATTTTACTTTTTTTCACTTTTATTCCCACTTAATATTCTAACAGAAATCATCAGATTGTTGTTAGAAGGCAGCCAGTGCCATCAGTACTCGTACTGTTAATGGTCGCCAATGACAACGCCTGTCACCATCGCTCTCCCCACCATGCATTGGGCCATAGTCGACGTCACAGATAATGACCCCGAGAAGTGGCGTTTCACTTCCCGGGATCTAATCAGAGGAGGGAGATCGGTTGCCGCACTACAGTGACGGCAGCCGAAGGAGCAGCAGGAGGAGCTCCACTCCTCCTGCCTGCGGGCTTTTATTATCCAGCCATGACTGGCTGCGGTAATGAAGCGGGTAATCACCCGCAGCCGGAGCTCACTCCGGCCGGGGTGACTACGGCAATGCGGCAATTTTCGCTGGTCCATTGTTGCGATCGAGCGTGGCTCGCCCGCAAGCACCGTGCGATCGCCAGGGCGTATGGATACGTTCATTTGCGGGAAGCACTTCCCGCTAGGCGTAATCATACGCCTATGTCGGGAAGTGGTTAATCTGTGTTGAGAGCAGGCATACACAGGGTTAATCCAGGCAGCACAGCTACACAGACACAGAAGCCAGAACCCTCCCCCTCCCTTCCCTACAGAAGCCTTACTGTGCGGGAGGGCTCTGTGCTCGACCTGTTTCAGAAGTGATGAGTCACAGCCTGACAGGCCGTGAGTTAAAGATCAAATAACAGAGTTCGGCTGCTATTGTGGTTTTTGTGAAGCTGATGTTACTAATTCATAACAGGGGATAACTCAAAATTCAGTAGACATTTGTAATGAAAATATATTGCCAAAGCTGCTTGTTTTTTTAAAGATATTTTAATTAAAAACCAATCATTGTAGCGAGACAACCCCTTTAAGACCAAACCTACAGTCCCGATCCTGTATGTAACCCGGGGAATGCCTGTATATTAGAACTGCTGGTTTTGTGCATCCAGAGATGGAATAAAAGTTGATCAAGAAGTAATTTGTAGTAATGAAAATGGCAGCTTTTTCTACAAATAAAGTTTAGACAGTGCTGACAACTAGAATGGTCGGGCTCTCAGAATATGGCGACATAAAGCAAACGTTTTCTTCACGTGAACCCTGTAAAAAATGAAAACCAGAAGACTAACCATTTTTGGTGACATGTATGAACAGGGCTGTGGCAGTCTTCTAGCGCGCTGGCAGCCAAAAAACCTGGCGTAGCCCTGGTCCATGGATGTACTAGCATCTCAAAAAATTACAACATCACTGAAAATTAAAGGGGTTTTCCATCTTTTTATTTGTTATAGGCTCACGAGTGTACTAAATATTAAACCTTGTAATGAGTCTATACAATATATGGGTTTCTCTAGTTGACTTAAATTAGCTTTTCAGTGACATACACTCTATGCTGCAAAAAGTGGCGCATAAATGGGTCTCACAATAAGGCACGTTTATAAAGTGCCGAGAGACCCTTCCATACGGTCTGATGAATGCTCCACTACTGAGAAGTACGACTGCCGAAGCAGCAACGCTTTCATACATGTCCCCCTCTGTTTCCAGCACATTACATGTGCCCAAAATGGTGCCAACAAAACCCTCATGCAGCTACGTGGATGGGAAATGAAGGCAGTGAGGGCTCTCGGAAGAATAACTTGCTCCGTCCTCAAACCAAACAGGGCAGAGCCAGGGTTAACCCCGCCGGGCACCACATGACGGCGCCTCCAGCAGTAGAGCAGGTCTCTGTGAAGGACAACACCTGAGCACACTACCCTGAGCCAGTGGCAATGACCTCAATGACAAATAGAGGCGGAAACAAGCTGGCGCCCCCCTTATCAGCGTCAGGGCAGGTGCAGGGCAAAATATAGGAGCTGCCAGCCAGTGTGTACGCAGCAGCCTGCAGAGCACTCCCCCATGCAGGGCACCACACATGCCACCACTCAGGTGCTGCCAGCCAGTGTGTACGCAGCAGCCTGCAGAGCACTCCCACATGCAGGGCACCACACATGCCACCACTCAGGGGCTGCCAGCCAGTGTGCACGCAGCAGCCTGCACAGCACTCCCTCATGAAGGGCCCCAAACATGCCACCACGCAGGTGCTGCCCACCATCCAGTGTGTACGCAGCAGCCTGCAGAGCACTCCCCCATGCAGTGAACCCCAAACATGACACATCAGGGGCCTGCTCCATACAGTGTGTACACAGCAGCCTGCAGAGCACTCCCCCATGCAGGGCACCAAACATGCCACCACTCAAGGGCTGCCAACCAGTGTGTACGCAGCAGCCTGCAGAGCACTCCCTCATTGCAGGGACAACCACATGCCACACACTCAGGGGCTGCCAGCCCGTGTTGTGCAGCAGCTCTGCTGAGCACCCTCCCCATGCAGGGCACCAAAAAACATGCCACACTCAGGGGCTGCCAGCCAGTGTGCACACAGCAGCCTGCAGAGCACTCCCCCATGCAGGGCACCACACATGCCACCACTCAGGGGCTGCCAGCCAGTGTGTACGCAGCAGCCTGCAGAGCACTCCCCCATGCAGGGCACCACACATGCCACCACTCAGGAGCTGCCAGTCAGTGTGTTACACAGCCAGCCATGCAGAGCAACTCCCATGCAGAGCACCACACATGCCACCACTCAGGGGCTGCCATCCAGTGTGTACACAGCAGCCTGCAGAGCACTCCCCCCATGCAGGGCCACCAACAATGCCACACTCAGGGGCTGGCCAGCCAGTTGTGTACGCAAGCAGCCCTGCAGAGCACTCCCCCATGCAGGGCACCAAACATGCCACCAGTCAGGGGCCTGCCAGCCAGTGTCAACAGCAGCCTGCAGAGCACTCCCCCATGCAGGGGCACCACACATGCCACCACTCAGGGGCTGCCCGCCATCCAGTGTGCACACAGCAGCCTGCAGAGCACTCCCCCATGCAGGGCACCACACATGCCACCACTCAGGGGCTGCCCACCAGCCAGTGTGTACACAGCAGCCTGCAGAGCACTCCCCCATGCAGGGCACCACACATGGCACCACTCAGGGGCTGCCAGCCAGTGTGCACACAGCAGCCTGCAGAGCACTCCCCCATGCAGGGCACCTCACTTGCCACAAATCAGGGGTGCCCGACATCCAGCTGGACACAGCAGCCTCAGGGCAACTCCCCCCATGCAGGGCACCAAACATGCCACCACTCAGGGGCTGCCCACCATCCAATGTGTACACAGCAGCCTGCAGAGCACTCCCCCCCTGCAGGGACCCCACAAAAGCCCCCACCAGGTGCACCAGCAGCGCATGCCCCCTCCTTCCCGCCCCCCACAAATCAACCCCAAATTGGCTGCACTTCAGGACCCCGCAGAGAGAGCGGGTGTAAATTTCCCCAAAACGCAGCGGGCGCCCCCCCCCAGCCCCGGGTTTTGGCGCACGGGGCCCCGGGGGGGGCGGTACGGGCTTGCCGCCCCTGACAAACCCTAGAGGCCGTAATTTCCTTTCCCCCTCGAAGCCATTTCCCTGTCCCCTGCCGCTTTTCATGCCGGGGCTCAGTGCCCGGGGGGCCCCCCCTCGCATGGCGCTGGGGCAGCAGCATCCATGCGGCGACCTGCGGCTCACCACACCCCCTCCTCCGCCGGAACCCCGGATTCCCCGGGCCCCGGGGTCCTCACGCGAAAAAAACCAGATCGCAGCACCCCAAAAAACAACTGAGAGCTCTGCAGGGAAAACCCCCGTCCGACCAATGGCAGGCGAGGCTCTTTGTGACGTCACAGGGTGGTCATCAGCAGAGCTCTGCCCAGTGCGACTCCTTCCTCGCCTTACGCTGTGGTAGCCGCTGCCGCGCTGAGGATGCGTGTGCCCTGATCACAGGGACAGAGCCCGGGCACCGGGAGTGTGGTGGTGGGGCCCCCGATCACAGGGGGAAAAGGGCCCCGGGGACCCGGGAGGGGTGAGGATTGTGCCCTGATCCCAAAAGGGAACCCCCCTTAGGGGGGGCCCCCGGCAACCCCGGGGAGGGGCCGTGAGGGTGCGTGTTCCCTGATCACGGGACAAGCCCGGCACCCGGGAAAACGCTGAGGGCGTTGCCCTGGGTCACAGGGAAGAGCCCGGGGAAGGGGGGCCTGAGGGTGCGTGGCCCCCGATCACAGGGAAAAGAAAACCCCGGGGGGACCGGCAGCGCTGAAGGGTGCGGGGTTCCCCCCGATCACAGGGGAAAACCCGGGGAAGGCACGCGAGGATTTCGTTGCCCTAACCCCCGGGGTAGAGCCCCGGGCACCGGCAGGCTGAGGAAGCGTGTCCCTGACCCCAGGGAAAGAGCCCGGGCAGCGCCTTTAATGCGTGTGCCCTGATCACAGGGACAGAGCCCGGGCACCGGCAGCGCTGAGGATGCGTGTGCCCTGATCACAGGGAGAGAGCCCGGGAAACCCGGGAGCCTAGGAAAGCGTGTGCCCGGGTCACGGGGAAGGGGGGGGCCCAGGATCGGGGTGCCCCTGATCACAGGGGTAGAGCCGGGGACCCGGCAGGGAAAGCGTGTCCCTGACCCCAGGGATAACCCGGGGACCCCCCGGGGCCCAGGATGCGTGTGCCCTGACAAAAGGGAAGAGCCCGGCCCCCGGCGCGCTGAGGAAAGGGGTGGCCCCCATCACCCGGGGAAAAGCCCGGGGCACCGGGAAACGCTGAGGAAAGCGGGTTTCCCTGATCACAGGGGAAAAAGCCCGGGCCCCGGGGTTGAGTAGTTTTGCCCTGATCACAGGGAAGAGCCCGGGGGCCCAACCCGGCCCGGGGGCCGGGGGTTCCCTGTGCCCGATTTACAGGAAGAGCCCCGGGGGCCCAAAACGCTGAAATGCGTGGCCCTGATCACAGGGAAGAGCCCGGGCAACCCGGGAAACGCTGGGATGCGTGTGCCCTGATTCCCCAGGAAAGCCCGGGCCCCCCGGGGCGCTGAGGAAAGCTTTTGCCCTTATCACAGGGAAAAACCCCACCGGAAACGCGAAAGGGGTTTTTGTGCCCTGGGTCACAGTGGGAAAAAGCCCCGGGGACCGGGAGGCTGAGGGGGGCAGTGCCCCGATCACAAAAGGGGTAAAACCCGGGGAAACCGGGCCGCGGGGGATGCGTGTGCCCATCACAGGGACAGGGGCCCGGGGACCCCCAGCGTGAGGGTCTGTTTCCCTAAAAACAGGGAAAAGCCCGGGCCCCCGGCCCCGCTGAGAAAAAGTGTTCCCTGATCCAGGGGAAAAACCCGGGGGAACCCGGGAGCGCTGAGGATTCTGTGCCCTGAAACACAGGGGCAGAGCCCGGGGCAACGGCAGCGCTGGGGGGTGAGGCCCCCGATCACAGGGAAACCCCCGGGGGGGGCCCCGGGGCGCGGGGGATGCGTGGGGCCCCGATCACAGGGATAGAGCCCGGGCAAACCGGGACGCTGAGGATGCTGTGCCCGATCACAGGGAAGAGCCCGGCACCGGGAGTCGAGGATGCGTGGGCCCCGATCACAATGGTTTGAGGGGACCCCAGCGCGAGGGGCGTTTTGCCCTGAACACGGGACAAAAGCCCGGGGGACCCCGGGAAACGCTAGGGGGTGTGGCCCGATACAGGGAAGAGCCCGGCACCGGCAGCGCTGAAAAATGCGGTGCCCTTTATCACAGGGAAAAGCCCGGGCACCGGCAACGCTGAGGGATGCTTGTGCCCCGATCAAGGGAAGAGCCCGGCCAAAGGCAGCCAAAAGGAAGCCCTTGCCCCCATCACGGGATAAGACCCGGCACCGGCAAAGGGTGAGGATCCTTGCCCTGAAACACAGGGAAAGCCCCCCCCAGCGCGAGGATGCTGTGCCCCCGGGTCACAGGGAAGAGGGGCCCCGGGCCCTAAGGGGGCCCCGCCCGGTGAGGGGACCGGGGGGGTGCCCTGATCACCGGGGAAAAGGGCCCGGGGACCGGCAGGGGCTAAAGGGTGGTGTGCCCGAAAACAGGACAGACCCGGGCCACCGGCAAACGCTGAGGGGTGGGTGTGCCCTTACACAGGGAAAGAGCCCGGGGAAACCCGGGAGCGCTGAATAAGCTTTGCCCTATCACAGGGGCAGCCCCCAAGGCACGGTGAGGTTGCCCTGTCCCTGGGTCACGGGAAAAAACCCGGGGGGCCGGCAGCGCTGAGGAAGCTGTGGGCCCCACCCCAGGGGTAGAGCCCGGGGAGCGCTGAAGGGGTGTCCCCTGATTCCCCCAGGGATAGAGCCCGGGCACCGGCCGCTGAGGTTTCGTTGGCCCTGACACAGGTTAGAAACCCCGGGGACCCAAACGCTGAGGAAAGCGTGTGCCCTTCACAGGGACAAAGCCCGGGGAAACCGGGGAGGCTGAGGAATTTCGTGTGGGCCCCAACACAGGGACAGAGCCCGGGCAAAACCGGGAGCCCCTTAGGATTTTTGGGGTGCCCTGATCAAGGATAAGCCCGGGGACCGGCAGCGCTGAAAATCCCTGTGCCCATCCAGGGGCAGAGCCCGGGGAACGGGGAGCGCCCGGGATGGGGTGTTGGGCCCCGATCACAGGGGTAGACCCCCGGGCCCCCGGCCCCCGAGGATGCGTGTGGGCCCCGATCAAAAGGGGGAAAAGCCCGGCAACGCGGAGGAGGGGGCTGTTCCCCCGACACAGGGATAAGGCCCCGGGCCCCCGGGAAACCGAGGATGGTGTGCCCTGATCAAAAGGGGTAGAGCCCGGGGACCGGCCGCGCTGAGGATCTGTTCCCCACACCCAAGGGTAAGCCCCCGGGACCCCAGCGCTGAGGATGCGTGTGCCCTGATCACAGGGACAGAGCCCAGGCACCGGCAGGGTGAGGGTGCTGTGCCCTTTATCAAAAGGGTTTGAGCCCCCGGGGGAAGGGCTTAGGATGGGGGTTTTGGGCCCGATCAAGGGACAGAGCCCGGGGGACCGGCAGCGCTGAGGGGTGCGTGTGCCCTGATCACAGGGGCAAGCCCGGCCCCCGGGGGCCCCTGAGGATGGGTGCCCGATCACAGGATAGACCCGGCAAACCCGGGAGCGCTGGGAATTGGGGTGGGGGCCCCGAAAACACAGGGAAAGCCCGGGCAAAGGGAGCGTGGGGGATGGGGTGTTCCCTTTATCACCAAAAATAGACCCCGGCACCGGGAGCGCTGAGGGTCCCTGTGCCCCCGATAAAAGGGGAAAACCCCAGGGGAACGCTGAGGATGCGTGTGCCCGACACAGGAAAGCCCGGCAAAACCCCAACGCGAGGAAACCCTGTGCCCTGATAAAAGGGACAAAGCCCGGGGACGGGCAGCGAAGAGGATTCGTGTGGGCCCCGATCACAAAGGGGCAGAGCCCGGGCCCCCGGCACGTGAAGGGTGCGTGTGCCCCGATCACAGGGAAGACCCGGCACCGGGAGCGCTGAGGATCGTGGCCCTGATCACAGGGGAAAAGCCCGGGGGGCGCTGAGAAACGTGTGCCCTGATCACAGGGACAGAGCCCGGGCACCGGCAGCGCTGAGGATGCGTGTGCCCTGATCACAGGGATAGAGCCCGGGCACCGGCAGCGCTGAGGATGCGTGTGCCCTGATCACAGGGACAGAGCCCGGGGCAAACCGGGAAACGCTGGGACGTGTGCCCTGATCAAGGGAAGACCCGGGGACCGGGACGCTGAGGATTATTTTGCCCTGAACACAGGGATAGAGCCCGGGCCCCCGGCAGCGCTGAGGGTGGTGTCCCGGGTCACAAAGGGGCGAGCCCCCGGGCCCCCGTAGCGCTGAGGTTGTGTGCCCTGATCACAGGGTAGGGGCCCGGGGACCCGGGAGCGTGAGGAAAAGCGTGTGCCCCGATCACAGGGAAAGCCGGGGACCGGAGCGCTGAGGATGCGTGTGCCTTATCACAGGGGCAGAGCCCGGGGCCCCGGCCCGCCCCTGAAAATGCGTGTGCCCTGATCACGGGGAAAAGCCCCGGGGCCCGGGAGCGCGAGGAAACGTGGGGCCCTAACACAGGGAAGACCCGGCACCGGCAGGGGCTGAGGATCGGTGCCCTGGGTCACAGGGGAAAAGCCCCCGGGGGCCCCCGGGGCGCGAGGGTGCGTGGGCCCCGATCACAAAGGGGCCCGACCCGGGCACCGGCAGCACCCCGGGGGAACGTGTGCCCTGATCACAAGGGAAAAGCCCGGGCACCGGCAGCCGAGGATGGGGTTTTTGCCCTGATCACAGGGATAGAGCCCGGGGACCGGCAGCGCTGAGGATGCTGTGCCCTTATCACAGGGATAGAGCCCGGACCCCCCCGCGCTGAGGGGGGTGCCCGGGTCAAGGGGAAAAACCCGGGAAACCGGGGAGCGGGTGAGGGAAAGCGTGTGCCCTGAAAAACAGGGGAAAAGCCCGGGGAACCCCCAGCGCTGAGGATGCGGTGGGCCCCGATCACAGGGGGAAAACCCGGGCACCGGCCCGCGCTGAGGGTGCGTGGGGCCCCCGATCACAGGGGAAAGCCCGGCAGGGCCTGAGGAAAGCGTGTGCCCTGATCAAAAAGGGCAAAGCCCGGGCACCGGGAAAACGCTGAGGATGCGTGTGCCCCCGATCCCAGGGAAAAAAGCCCCCGGGGAGGCCCCTGAAGGATGCGTGTGCCCTGATCACAGGGATAGAGCCCGGGCACCGGCAGCGCTGAGGATGTGTGCCCTGATCACAGGGACAGAGCCCGGGCACCGGCAGCGCTGAGGATGGTGGGCCCCCGATCACAGGATAAGCCCGGGCACCCGGGAGCCTGAGGAAATTTTGTGCCCTGTTCAAAGGGACAGAGCCCCGGGGAAAAAGGCCCGCGTGGGATGGGGTGTGCCCCGAACCAGGGAAGGGGCCCGGGCACCCCCGGCAAACGCTGAGGAATTTCGTGCCCTGAAACAAAGGGTAAGCCCGGGGCAGCGCTGAGGGTGCTGTGCCCTGAAACACGGGGCAGAGCCCGGGCACCGGCAGCGCTGAGGGTTTCGTTACCCCCGATCACAGGAAAAGAGCCCGGGCAAACCCGGGAGCCTGAAGGGTGCGTTTCCCCGACCCCAGGGAAGAGCCCCGGGGACCCCGGCCCCCCGGGTGAGGATCTGTGCCCTGATCACAGGACAGAGCCCCGGCCCAGCGCTGAGGATTTTTTTGCCCAAACACAGGGAAAAAGCCCCCGGGGACCGGGACGTGAGGAACCCGTGCCCTAAACACAGGGGAAAAGCCCGGGCCCCCGGCTCGCTGGGTTTCTTTTGCCCCGATCACCGGATAGAGGGCCCGGGGACCGGGAAACGCTGATTATGCGTTGCCCCGATCAAAGGGAAAGCCCGGGCACCGGGACGCTGAATCGTGGGGAACCTAAACACAGGGATAGAGCCCCGGGGACCGGGCCGCTGAGGAAGGTTTGGCCCTGTTTACAGGGAAGAGCCCCGGCACCGGCGCCTAAAGGGTCCGTGCCCTGATCACAAGGGGTAGACCCGGGCCCCCCGCGTGAATGCGTGTGCCCCCGATCCAGGGAAAAGAGCCCGGGCACCGGCAGCGCTGAGGATGCGTGTGCCCTGATCACAGGGATAGAGCCCGGGCACCGGGGAGCGCGGGGGCGTTTGCCCTAATCACAGGATAAACCCGGGCACCGGGAAACGCTGAGGATGGGTGTGCCCTTATCACAGGGACAGAGCCCGGGCACCGGCAGCGTGGGAGCGTGTGCCCTGAACAGGGAAAGCCCCCGGGCACGGCAGCTTTTAAGGATACGGGAAAGCGGGTAGTGGGACCCCGGCAGCTGGGCTTGCTGGGGGGGGTCCCCAAGGGGAGGGGTGGGACCCAGGTTTTAGGTGGTGGTCCCCCCAAACCCCAGGGGCCCCAGAGCCCCGGCAGGCGCTGGCACCCCGGTCCCCTGTGGCAAAAAGGAAAAAGGGCGGAAAAAGCAGCAAAAAAAAATTGGGCGGTGCCCGACAAAAAAGGAAAAAGGACCCAAAGAAAAGGGCAAAGAAATAAAGGAACCCCTGGCCTGGGCACAGGGATTTAAAAAGCGGCATCCACGGTGGGGGGGATGGCGGGGGCCTAACCCCGGACGGGGAATGGGGGGGGAGATGTGGGCCCCCCCAAAAGGTAAAAAACAGGGCAGAGCTGGGGACACGGCCAGCTGAGAAAAGCCCCCCAAATCACGGGAGTCGGGCACGGATGGGAGCGTCCCGGAACTCACAGGCGCGGATAGGAAAAAAGCGCTGGGTTGGGGCCCCGGGGGAAAAGGGGGAAGTGGGCCGGCCCGGCAGTCCCCCCCTTAAGTCTTCCCCTAACCCACGGGGGAAAATTAGAAGGTTTGGGGCCGGCAACGGGGGCCCCCCAAAACCCCTCACCCTGCAGCCAGTTCCGGGGGTACCAGGAAAGGAGGTGACGGAGGCAACTGGGTGGGAAAAAGGGGGGGGAAACCCGGGCGGGGGAAGGGGGGCCAAAGGCTGGGGCGGGACCGTAACCCAGGGGATCGAGGCTCACGGGACAAGCCCGGGGACCTGGGAAGGCTAGGGCGGCCGTAAACGGGGGGACCGGGAAGGCTAAGGGCGGCCTAACACAGGGACAAAAGGGGCTCAGGGAGGAAGGGACCGTAAGCCACAGGGGCCAGGGCTCCCAGGGCGAGACGTGCCACGGGGCAGAAGGCCGGGCGAGACCGTGGCCACCGGGCAAAAGGCCGGGCGGACCGTAAGACGGGCTTCAAGGGCAGGGCGGGGACCGAACCCAAAGGGGATAGAAGGCCCGGGCGGAGGTAGCAGGGGCACAGAAGGGCTCGGGCCGCGTAAAACCCGGGGACAGAAAAGCTAGGGCAACTAACCAGGGGTCCGGGCTCAGGGGGGACCGTGCCAAGGGATCAGAAGCTAGGGGGGGCCCCTAGCCACGGGGATCAGAAGGCCGGGGAGGCGTAACCACAGGGGCCCGAAGGTGGGCCAATTAGGACCCAAAAAATGGGGGCAAACAAACAGACTAAAGAAAAAGTGGGAAACAAAAGGAGGGACAGGGGGCAAAGGTCCAAAAAAAAGAAAGGAACAGGGCCAAACACAGGACCAAAGCTCAAAGGCGAGACCAAACCAAGGATCAGGAAGGGGGGGAGGAAAAGCAGGCGAAGGGGGCATTGGCAGGGGGAAGAGTCAAGGTAAGCCCGGGGACCGGAGGCTAGGGCGGGCCTGTTCACAGGGACAGAAGCCAGGGGACGGAGGCTGAGGAGGGGCCCGTAAGGGCAGAGCTCGGGCCCCGGCAGCGTAGGTCGGGCCTGAACAGGGGAGCACCGGGCACCCCCAGGGGCGAGGATCTGGCCCGATCACAGGGAAGAGCCGGGGCCCCCCGCGCTAGGGGATGCGTTTGGGGCCGATCAAGGGAAGCCCTGGGGCCCGGGCAGGCTGGGGCGGGCCACACGGGAAGAGCCCAGGGGGAGCGCCCAAAGGAAGGTGGGCCCACAAGGGGGGGGTAGGCGGGGCCACGGAGCCGAAAGGATCGGGGGCCCGTCACGGGAAGGGGGGCGGGGGGGTGGGGCAAAGGGAGGGGCCCCCCGGGGCCCAAAGGGGCAACCCCGAGGGGCCCCCGGGGCAGGGAGGCCGGGCCCCAAAGGGGAAAAAAACCGGGGGCCCAGCAAACAAAGGGGCCCGGGTAAAAACCCCTGGGGGACAAAGGCCCTGGGGATCCGGGCCAAAAAAGGGGATAGGCCTTTGAACAAGGGAGGGGGAAGCCCCTTCCGGAAAGGGGGCAAACGGGGGGGCCTTCCCCGGCTTTGGAAAAGGGGGGAAACCCCCCAGGGGCCCTAGAGGCCCGGGGGGGCCTACAAGAAAGGGAAGGCCCAAAGTGGCCCCAAAAAAAGGGGAAAACGCAAGGGGAATTTTAAACCCCCTGGAAAAAAAAACAAAAAAATGAGCCAAAAAGGGAAACCCGGAAAAATTTAAAAAAAAACTAGGGGCCCCAAGGGAAATTTGAATTAAAAAGATATTTCAAAAAAAATTTAATTTTCAAAAGGGGGGAAGGCCGTTATGAAATTAAGGGACCAGGGGGCCAATTTTGGCCCCTTTGGGGGGAAATCCTCCCCCAAAAAACGGGAAAAAGCTTTAACTTTTTAAGTGGGTTTTTGGTTTTTGGGAAATTTTGGGGGTTTCCCTTTTAAAAGGGGGGCCACAAAGAAAAAGGGATTTCTTTAACTGCCCAAAAAAAGGAAAATTTGGATAGGGGATAAACCCCCCAATAACCCCTTCTATTACAAATTTTAATTTAAAAAATAAACTTTAAAAAATAAACCCCCCCCCCCCCCCCCCCTTTGGGGATTTTTTAAAAAGGGGGAAATGAGATTGTCTACCAAGAATTTTTGCCCCGAAATTTTAACAGGGGCGCCCCACAAAGCGGGTGTTGGGCTGGTCAAACTACTCCCGGAGGGGGAGCCGCCGGCCCCTTTAGACGTCATAATCGTGGCGCGTAAGGGGGGGAGGAGGTGTAATCCATAGTTTCTAGGATTAACCCCTGGATAAACCCCCTAATATTGGGGCACATTTTTCCCTTTTTTAAAGGAGCGCGTACGCTCTCAATACATTTCGAAATCGTTCCAAAATAAGCCGTGTAAAACCCCAAGGTTAGCACTATTATGAAACTCCCCCAAAGTGTTTTGGGGGAAAAAAATCATAATCGAGGTAGGGAAATATTTTAAAATGTTATTTACATTTAAAGTGAAATAAATTTTTTTAAAACGGGGCTCTGTCAGAGAGGTCAAAACTGGTTTAAGTAGTAAGGGGTTTTAAAAACCCCTTAAGGCAAAGGGGAAATTTAAGTTAAAATTAAAATACATTTACGTTTTACATTTTTTGGCTTATTTCAGAGATTTAAACAGTTCTTAAAATTTTCTTTGTTTAAAAAAAGGGTCTCTTGTTGTTTTACCACTTCTCTCTTTTGTTTTGCCCAGTGGTGGGCTCTTCCTGATTTTTTAGCAGGATGAAGCAGAATTCTGGCATAATGGGCCATGCCACTCACTAGCTCCTGGAGCTAGCTGCTCGGCAGAGGAACGGGAAGAGGTGAGTATAATTTTTTTTAATTGTGTTATACACCTGCCTGCCTACCTACTGGGGGTATATACCCACCTAGGAGGGGGCTACATCTACCTACCTGGGTTGTATGTACCTACGGGGTCTTTTTTAACCCCCCTGGGGCTAATTTTTTCCTACAGGTTCTTATATCTATCTACAGGGGTTTTTAGTACCCCAAAGGGCTTTAAACTAATGGGGGGGCTCTGTGTACCTATAGAGGCCATATACTTACTGTGGGCTATATCTACATACAGTGGCATATACCTACCTACTAGGGGCTTATATACATAACAACTGGAGGCCTCAATATCTACTTTCAAACTGGGAGTCTAAATACCTACAGGAGTTATAAACCGACCTACATACAGCGGGCTAATATACATATGTATCTAGCTACAGAGACTCAGAAGAGACTGACTCATCAAAGAAGACTTCTCTGCTTACATCTGGTATTTATCATTATATGGCAGTAATATTGGTCACAGTGTAATGTGTTTTTTTTTTTTTTTATAAACAAGTTTTATTGGGTTTTAATCATAAAGCATAAAATCTCGTAGACAGAACATTGCAGAGATCATTGAAAGTGGACGCCCTTCGAAACGGCAAATAAACATCATTTAAAGGAGTGAGAACAAGAGGTTTGGGAGAGTGATTGAAGTCCAGAGTTCAAATATTCTGGTATCAACCAAATGCTCAGGTTACCCCAAGGACGCATCGAGGTGGGTACAGAAAAGGGTGCCAACTGTGAAAAACAAAAAACCTCTAGCCGGGGCCTGTGAACTAAATGGCCGCGCTTGCGACATACAACTCAACCTTGACGCGCTGGGGAATGTGTTTGTCCCCCCCGGGTAGCCATTTCCCTCTGTTTGCAAAGCGAGTCAAAGCAAAGGGGTTTTAAAGGGTTTTATTTTTTCAGTGCCCCCCATGGGATTTCACAATCAGATGAATGGCTTCATCGGGGAGAGAGATGATCCCTCTCTTGCCCTATACTGCAAGTGACCCCATGATTTTGATACCCTTTTTGGGTAGTACCCCCGTATTGCAGAAAGATTTCTGGTTGGGCAATTTCTGTTGAAAAATGCGAGACTATAAAGGATCCCTTTTCCTAAAAAACCCCTCTTTTTCTCCCCTTTTCTCTTTCCGTCTCAATTTATCGCTGTAAGATATTTTTTCATATTTCAAGGGGAGAGTAGGGGGGGTGTTCGGCTTTAGCCAATGTAAAAGGGCTCTTTTTACTATAGGATCGCAATTGTATTTCCCTTCCAAATTGTGTTTAAAGGGTTTTTTTGCAGAAATAAAATGGTGGTATTTTTTTCACTATGCGTTTGGGGATCCTTTATAATTTTTGGTGGTTTATTTAGTCACTATGTGTTGTTGGTGGTATTATTAGTCTTTTGTGATTTGAATATAGTATGGTGTGGGTACTTTTCAGCCACTATGGGTAGTATATGTGGTCTTTTGTGACTATTATTAGCCCCCAAATGGTGGATTAAGTCATTGTTGGGCGTATTTGGTCTGAAAGGGGTTTTTCCGGACATGCCCTTTTGCTAAAAATCAAATTTTAAAAAAGCCCGGTAGTGAGAGAGAGACACAGCCAGAGCACAGAGCCCTGCATAAGGGTCGTGTGAAAGTTCACTCAAAAAAATCAAAATACAACTAGTGGGTTTTGTATACAAAAGAAAACAGCATTTCTCCACACACTTGAAAGCTTCTTCAGTTCCTTCATCAGATAAAAAAAGTTTCCCCCCTTGGGCAAAAAACCCCTCCCCGGGCCGAAAGCTTTTTTAAGGAAGTTCCTAAAGAAGCTTTTTAAAAACTTTTACTTAAGGACCCCGGGGCCCGTTTTGACTTTTGACACAGCCCCATTTTTTAAAACTGGCATTGGGCAATTTATGTGAAAAATTTTTTTACACTTTCCCCACCATGTATTTTGAGATTTTCTGTGACACATTTGCTTTAAATTATAAAAAAAATTTTTTCCATCAGCCCTTTTTTTTTGTGAAAAATATCAAAATTTCATGAAAAATTTGAAAAATCTGTGATTTTGAAAGTTCAAAAAATTTTTGCGTGCAAACAGTTAATTTTTTCCCAAAAATATTTATAATAGCTCTACCATATGTCCCTATGGGGCTAAATTTTTTTAAAAATCCTTTTTTTTTTAATATCATTTGGGGGTTAGAAAATTTTGTAGTAATTTTACTTTTCAAAAAATTTTCAATATAATTTTTTGGGACCCGTCCAGTTCTGATGGGCTTGGGGGCCGCTGTTTAAACCCCCATAAAAAGACCCCTTTTAAAAAACTAGACCCTTAAATATTTTTCAAAGTTTTAGGAAATTTGTTAACCCTTTTGGGATTTAAGAAATGAAAACAAAATGGGGTGAAATTTCAAAATTTCACTATTTTTGAATTTTCAATATTTATCCATTTTCACTGTACAGTAAATGTGACTAGGTAAAAGCAATTAAATCATTTCCCCAGGTCTGCCGTTTTTGAAATATCCCCTATGTGGCCCTAGTTTATTATTTGGGTCAACCATAAGC